>CACVKI010138836.1:0-54604 GCA_902732785.1 Trichogramma evanescens
ATTTCATTGCCGTAGCATGTTTTAATAAATAATTATAAACAATTGTAAAAACGGACACTTTTAGAGGTTTTTTCGACCTGGAGAATAAACAAATGGACGAAAAAATTTGAAAAAAATACCAGGATAAAGGTCTTGAAAATGCCTACAACTTTTGTTTGAAACATTTTTTCCTAAAACTTAAACTTTACGAGTTAAAAATTATAATCCGTTTTTTTGCATTTTTAAACGCTTATAAACAAAAACGCAGGAACAATCAAGAGTGGCATTTTATGAAAATTAGTTGTTTAGGGTATCCAGAATAAGAATCCGTCGTAAAATTCTGGTTGCGAATTTTTTTTTTTTTAACATAGGGTCAGATTTTCATTGATTGGACTATATATATTCGCCCGCTCGCGAACTCGATATACCGTATACAAATTGGTGTGGAGTGAATCTTGTCGAGTTTTTTTTTTTTTTGCTACAATGACGTACGTACATAAGCTTCGGCTGCAGATACATAGTGTGTGTAGTGCGATGCAACTTTGTTATGTACTTACAGAATCTGGAATGTATGATTGATAAGCGTGTCACACACGTGTATTTTTTTCATGTTTATATCCGCGCGCGCGTACGATGTCAACAGGTAAAACGCGACAAAGACGCCTACTACTGCTGTTACGTGTGAATTTTTCAAGAATAGAATATCAATGCGATTTTCCGACACTATGCTGCCATATAATAATGCCGCACGAAAAGAGATATAACACGCGCAGATCATCGGGAAGAACGGGGGAAAGTTTGCTGATCCGCACGAATACGCTTGGATATATATATTTATGAACGCGCGAGAGTAATGCAAACGCGCGCGACATCGTACTTGTAATATTATCGAATAGGTGCTGCTGTTCAAGGTGTCTCGACGGCGGAGGCTGCCGCTACTGTCGGGTGAAAACTCACAACCACTTATTAGCGACGCAATTAAGGCGTTCTCGCGCGTGCGAAAGCTTTCCATAAGTATCGGCCATGTATGTATGATTTTGCGGTAATGAATTATACACGCGCGTTATATAACGAACGCAGAGAGTAGTAGACAGTTGGTTAATTGGATTTTTTTTTCAAGAGAGAGAGAGAGAGACTCGTGCGGCCGGGGGTCGCACGTAAGTATTTTTTTCATTTTATTTTTTTTACTTCACTTTATTTTTTTTCGTGCTGTAAATTCGTCGAGCACGGCGACGACGGCGGTGGCGGCGCGAGTGGGTAGCGCGAAATTCGCATTTTAACCGCTTTTCGAAACAAATATCGCTGATCGAGGTTCAATTATGTACAAACGACGCGGCGGCGGTGCTGCAGCGGGAAGTAATTTGCGCGTGTGGGATATTAATTAAAATGGAAAATTCTGCGTCGCGCGCGAGGTGGGCATAAGAGTGAATTTCACACGGTCGCGTATACGGAGCGAGAGTGTTTAGACCTTTTTTTTAATGAGGAATTAAAGACTAAGTTTAAAAATATGCCCACGCCCCCCGCGTGTCGTCATGCGAATTTTGCGAGCTTTTTGAGAGCTTAAAAAATAAATATGAACGGTATAACAATGGAAAATATATCCCGGATAAATTAAGACAAAAGCGTCGACGTGTACAGTAATTTCGGGGCAATTTTTTTCAAAAGCTTATCGTTGAGAATTAGCTTTTTGGCTCTTTTGAAATATTCATGAAAAGATTTTCGAGCATTCGATCGACGGGTACGGGCTTTCATTAATCCTCTGAACTCTCAATGACTCGTCCTCTATTTTGTAATGATAAGAAAAAAGAAATTGAACGTCAATTCTATTAAACAGATCCTGTTTTGTTTTCCAAAACTCAAAACATTCGAACGAACCTCGGTGAATCCACTTGTGCACGAACTTTTGCGATTTTTACAAAAGAAATCCTTTGAGCAGTTTTGGAAAAGAGTGCGCATATTCAAACGAATTTCCGATTCTCTCCGAATGCGTGAGCGAACAACATTTTTCATTTACAACTGAAACTGCATACTTGAGCTTTTTTAACAATTCGTGAATACACGATCATTTCGGAAAAAGAAAAATTTATTTATAGCAACAAAGCTAGGATTCACAAAAAGTATTATTGTTTTAAAATATATTACAAATACAACAGACCATATTTTCTTATCCCCACATTTTCTTTACCTACTAATTGTGCATTCAAAGTTTCTAATTCTCATGGACCTCGAGGATAACTCTCGGCACCGCGCGGATCAAAAGTTTCTCTCTCTCTCTCTCTCGAAGCTGCATCAAGCTCCGCAAGCTCAAAAGGAATCCTGCCGCCGCCCTGCGAAGTTTACATGAATTAAACCAATTCCCGAGGCGTATAACGATCTCTCTCTCTCGGTGTACTTCCGTAGTAATGCATCATTGTACTTTCTCTCTCGTCGAGAAAGCTCGATGGGAGAAAGCTCTGCACACCGCACAAGGAACATTATATGATGATTCGATGATTAGAGTGCAGCAGCGGCATCAGAAGCTTTGCTCGACTTTCGCTCGTTCACCCAAAGAGTACATACCTGTATACACACACAAAAGGCATCCTCTCTCCTGTTGTCTGTGTGATCTTGTTCTGCGCGGCTCGATATCGCTCGAAGAGAAAGAAAAGCGAGAGAGAGAGCAGCTTCCGGAGTCGGACTCGAGCTCGATCATTACTACTCGCGCGTACCGAGTATAACGACTCGTCGGGAATCCGCCCCTTTCTACGATTCAATTTTTTTTTCCTTTCGCGATGCGCATGTAAGAGGATTGTTTTACAAGTACATCCATCTCGAATGAATGAGTAGCGTATGTAAATTATATCACCATTTACTCTTCCAATCAATTTTATTTATCCTTTCTATATCCTTTTTTCTTTTTACATTATATTCAAAGTTACGATTGCTCAAGTTCGAGTATTTGTATTTAATATTCCGATATATGCCCATCGCATAGAATATGCGTTTAAATTTACATCATACACGATCGAGCTCTCTCGAGCGAGCCCCGCACGTAATTAAACTAAAACGTCGCGCGCCCACTATTATATACAGAGAGAGAGCTCCGCGCGCTCAAAGCCCCGGACAAAATTCCAGGTCCTTTAAATGCCGCCTGCTGCTGCTGCTGCTCTCGCTAATTATGCACATACCGAATTAATTGATTGGGCATCGGCACAGCGGCGGATATACACACGCGGTATTTCGCGGACTTGTAGTACACAATTCGTTGCGTTGAAGCACTACACAGCAGCAGCTGCGATACATAGCCGCACAGAAAGCCTATGTGCCAAGTCCAAGCGAACTGATTATTTTCGCGCGCGCACACGACTCGATAGAAGTGGGGGAGGGATGTAATTAGAGAGTTTGTACGAGAGCCACGTCGATTTTGTGTTTATACTGTATACTACTACTACCTCTCAGCGCGCGCGCGGCTAATCCACAGAGCTTTAACTCTTTAGCCGTCTTTTTTTTTGTCGGTCGTCGGTCGAAAAGCTAGAATTGACACGTCCAAAAAACGGCACGGCAATTAAATATAGACGCGCGCTGGCAATATGCGGGGGAATTACGCGCGTACGTATAGTAGTCAAAAAGATCTCCCTGCAGCTTTTGATGACAAAAAAAAAGTAGTGCACCGCACAGGGCACATACACACGCAGCGCAGTCATACAGCATCGATCAGCAAACAGTCACACACACGCACACAAATGGACATATATATGTGTGTTGAGCTGCGCATACACAGCATCCCTACTGTATAGATGTGCATGCATACACGCATATACATTTCACGAGAGAGACCCCATCTTGCTGCTGTTGCCGAGCTCTGGAGCTGTATGTGCATTGCAGCAGCAGCAGCAGCAGCAGCGGCTAGAGCTCTCCATACTGTACCGCGCGCGCCGCGTGTAATATTGATCATGCCGTTTGCCGTCGGAGCCCTTTCCCTTCCGGCTGCATCCTGTGTTGCGCTGTGTGTGTGCGTGTGCTGCTCCAACTCCCTTAAAACTCGCCGCAGTGTCACATCCCTCTACCTTCGCTCTTCTCTCTCGCTCTCTAGCTTTGACGTCGGGGCGTCGCGTGGCAATCCTCTTTCTGACGTTTCTCGCCGCTGCTGATGCTCGCCCGCTATACGTGTAATCTTACACGTACGTATATGTACGTAGATGTAGTAGATAGTACATATACGTAAAAAAAAAAACTCAAAAGAGATTGTGATTAAATTTTTCGCATCCAATTTTTTCTCATCCCTCTCTATCACTACTCTCGTGTGTGCATAAATATATATGACATTATAAGTTCAGCAGCGATGACGACGACGACGAAGTATAAGATGGAAATCCGCGTAAACATATTTCGCAAGCTCGCAGCGCTGCACTACTGCATCTGCATCAGAGCTCGAGAGAGAAGATTCCCAATGTAAGACGCTATAACACATTTTCTCGAACTTCAGACTCTAGAAATCTTCGGAGCTGCTGCTGCAGTCTGTATATAACTCGATGCATATTATAACGTCGTGGGCTTGTATATCGTATCGACTGCACTTTGCCGAGCGATGCCATATGCACTTATGTAATATCGAGTCCTTCGCACGTAGGTAAAAGCATTTGCCAAAGCCCTTATCAATTTCAACAGGCAGCGGCAGCAGTAGAATCAGTAGCAGCAGTAGCAGCAACAGCAGCAGCTGGCCAATAAATCTCTGAGCTCGAGCTAGCTCACGCGCTCGCGCGAGCGAGCCTGGCCCGGCTCAAACGTATATAATATCTAAAGCTCTATTACTATCTCTCGTAAATCAGTATTGCAGTGCAGAGCGGCATACATATAGACATTGACCGGTGGTGGTGGTGGTGGTGGTGCGAAATCGCTTATGACGCTGGGCGGCTGCTGCTGCGTCACGTTGTTGTTGTTGTTGTTGTTATTGTTGTTGTTTCTCAATGATTTCGTTCTTTGTGGTATAGTCATGCGCCGCTCTCGGGCGGTGGTGGTATATTGCTGGGGCCGTTATTAGTGCTCCGGCTATCAAACAGTTGGTGGCCGAGTGAGAGAGAGAGAGAGAGAGACAGAGACAGAGAGAGACAGAGAGAGAGAGAGAGAGAAGCAGAGCGAAACCAGAGCAATTCAAATTGATATTCGCCTATGTACTAGGCTGATGTGCTATATAACGTTGAACGCGCGCGTGCAGCGATGTCTGCGAATCGAGTTTAACGATTATTGGATGAAAGTTTCTTGTTGTGTGTGCGGCCAGGTAGCCAGGCTTGGATGCGTTTTACAATTTTTTTATTTTATTTTTATCTTATATCCCTTTTGCTGCTTTTCCTTTCTGAACATTGATAGAAATACCAGTAAAAATTCATGCGTAAATCGTGTAATACCTTCGGGCGGGAAATTTATTAATACTAAATTCAAAATTGCTCCGCACTAATGAGAGGGATTATTATTTTGTTCTCCGCATGGGAAGTAATAATCGTATAAAATCTCATGATAACGTAAAAATCGAACAAATGTTAAGCCCTATACATATAGATCAATGATTCATTCACCTGCGGCCCACAAAGCCCAACGTAAACGAGCTCTGTGTGCTTGTGTGTGTGTGTGTGTGTATGTATCACGGGGAATTTGACATTGAATCGAAATTGATTGACTTTAGCCATCATCTCGGGCGCGTAATGTTACATCTAGCGCACACGGAGGCGCCCTTTGATCATAGGCAGCTTACTTTGCCATTAGTCAAAGCTACTTTGCTCTATTCACCGTCGTACAGTGTGCAGTATATGTATCGAGGGCTGCCGCCCCTGACACTATGTAATACGCACGATATAGCAGCACAGCAGCAGCGCAGCCATAATGTATTCGTGATTTCCGTATGTACGAATATCACGGCAGGATTTGTGCGCGCAAATCCACACGGCTATATAGGTATCGACGAAAGAAGCAAAGAAAAAAAAGGAGTATAAATACAAATTGAGAACCCCTGGCTTTGGAGCGAGTGAGCTGAGAGGGAGAGCGTAAAAAAAGTCTGCACACGTATTATAGGCTGCTGCTGCTGCTGCTGCTGCTGCTGCTGCTGCACTGCACCCAAGTGCGTTGGTTGCTGCTGCTGCTGCTGCGTTGTTGTAAAGCGTTCGCGAAAAAAAAGCGAGTGGAGTAGTAGAGAACCTGGGCGATGAAGGGGAACTGCAACGCAGCAACGGCGGCGCGCGGCTTGAGACCATAGAAAAGCTGAGCCCCGACGCGAGTCGACGTCTGACGCTGCTGTTGCAGCAGCTACGCAGGCGAGGGTGGCGCGCGTATTTTATACAACCCTTTTCTTCTTTCGTCTCTCTCGCTCGCTAGCTTGCAGGTATACAATGTGCTTATATATATCGTGTGTGTGTGCATATACCGATGCCGTCGCCTGCGCCTGCCTGCCTGCCAAACTCTCGCTGCGCCTCGTGTTTCCAAGGTATATAACGAGAAAAGGGTTTTTTCTTGACACACGCGCGAAAAAAGAGTTTGGTATACGTAGGACTCGACGAAGGCGAAAAGTCGAGCGTTACACAACACATAGGCTGCGCGTGTACGTGAATTGTATGCGCGGGGGACAATTTTATATGCATACGCGCTTTACACATTTGAAAAACTCCGCTTACTACTGGCGCGCGCGCCGCATTGCATTTTTGCGCGCTCTGCTACTGCTGCCGTTGTTGTTATTGTTTGTTTATTTGAACGCGCGATTGTGTGCGCGCGCGTGTGTGTGTACGTTTGAGAAATATTTTGAATTCGTACGGCAGGCAGGCAGAGATTTTTGCGTTTCCTCCGAATGAAATTGCACGCACTGCAGGCAAAGCTTGTACATATATTTGTACGTATGAGGGCGCGTAAATTTCAGCAATAGTATAGTACCGAACGAGAGCTCGCGCGCGCGTACATATATAAAGTTCATGGATACGTATACATTTTATAAGGGCACACATTTACGTTTATGCAATCGCATCGCGCGTAATGAATTTCGAATGGGGATATCTGCGGAACTTTAAACTGAATCGTTGCGCGTGTACTGTAACATCGCGCCGTCTTTCAAAACAAATGGCTAATTCTATTGCTGTATATATGTGAAATACAGAGGTAAAGTTTATGTAGTAGTTTGACGCGGAGATGCGCTAGGAGAACCTCGGGCGATTTCATTAGAGTACGCGCGTCCAGTGGCACTTTCGTCCGTTTTCACGTCGGTGTATTATATACATTATTCACCAAAAACATCTTGTTACGCGCGCAACGTATATTACATTATGCAGGGTGTAAACCCCTTAATTCGTTCGTTAATGCACTGGGCGCGCGAGAGAAAAGGATCGTTTTTCCGGCGGACAAGCACGCGATGAAGAAAGTTTATGTTAAGGGTCGTCGAGGGTACGATTGACGGGGTATTTTCGTGCAATCGTGTTTTTATATTGAATGGCGAAAGGTGAAAAAGTCTACGGTATTGAGAATAAACCTTCGTTTGATACAGGCTTGATGTAAAATCAAGGTATATTAGATACTGAATTTTTATTACGGTACTTTTACATGAAATCTTCGTGAAAAATTAATGTATCAGTATTTTTCACATGAACTGCACAAAAATTGCATGAAAATTCAATTATTTTCAATCCAAAAACAAACAAGGAAGATTTAATTTCATCAATTTAAACATTTTGATTGTAATTTGTTCAAAAAATTTATGAAAGTTCAGTTGTAATTAAAGCCAGTATTCACCACTAGATGGCGAGTACCTTTATCTGTAAATCTGCAAGTGGCAAAGTAAAAATAATCGTCCATAAGTAATAATATAATTTCAAAGACAGTTTGAAGAAAATTTTGTTTCGTTTTAATGAATCTGCCCTTGAACTGGTACGAAAGCATTCTCAGTTCAATCTAACCGAAAATATGACAGTCAATATAATTCAAGAAATTTAATTTTTGCAAAAAATAAGGGACTTTAGCATTGATTTACTTCGAATTGAAAATCGATGTATGTTTTGATGTTGAGCAAATATATAAATGACATTCAATTTTATACTCAGAATTAATAATTTCGATTGAAAATGAACGTTTCAATACCAATTTGTTTTTCACGTTAATTGTTCAAAAAAATAATGAGAATTCAATTCGAATTAATGCCCGCGTCCACCGCTAGATGGCCAGTATCTTTTCCGGTAAATCTGCAAATGGCAAAGTCAAAATGCTAGTATAAGTCAAAGCGATTTAAAATGTTTGTATCTTCACCATGAAGTTGTAAGATACAAACAACAACGAAGAGAAGAAATCGATAAAGCTTCCACAAATTGAATTGTTTTCATTTTCAACCTCGAATCACCACCTCCGCCGCCGCGATGATGAAAATAAAATGAAGAAAATGTATAAAAATATGCACCCTTCTTTTTCTACAAATCCGATATTCATGGGCTATATGGAAAAGAGAGAGAGCGAGAGAGAAATAGCAAAAATCTATCTATCAGCGCATTTAAATGTCTGAGCAGCAGCAGCAGCAGCAGCAGCAGCAGCAGCAGCAGCAGCAGCAGCAGCAGCAGCAGCGGCAGCTACTGTAGGCGATTCTCGAGCGAGGCAGCGACGTCGAGAGGCAAAAGAGGGCATAATGTTCCATCGACCGCGAAATTTACTTATCGCGCTCGCTCTTCCGAATGGCTTGGTTCGTTGCCGCGCGCTCGCCTGCCTGCCTATATACTCTGCCTATATAGCTTGTGTTGGCTGCTGCTGCTGCCGCTGCTATAGGCCTTATCGGGTCGTGCGTACCTATACATATATTATATATATAGGCGTGTGCATGCATACGTGCTATATATATACGTACGACACACTCTCTTAGTCCCTCACTCGATATATGTCATCTACGCCATCGTCGTCGTCGAAGTTGTTGTTTGCGCGAAAAGCCAATATATACCTCGCATATATCCTATGTACAGGTAAAGCTCCTATGGTTTGCTATGTATGTATGTGGCCCTTTACCGCATGTAGTAGTAGCAGCAGTAGCAGCAGCTTATACACAAAGGCTCTCTCTGAGAGTCGCCGCGTGTCTCTGTGTTAGTATGTACAGTCCAGCTTGTGACGCATATAGAATTGACCACCACCACTAACACCACCAGCCCGAACCTCACGGATCGTTGGCTTTCGGCTGATTCAAAATAGGTCCTCTCTCCCTCTCTTGCGGCTTTGCGATTCTTTTTATGAAAATCGACACTCGCCCTGCCCCGATGGTGTACATGTTGGAGCGTGTACTACCTATATACTTATATACCTGTACACACGAGGCGCGCTTCGATGAACTCGAGATCTCTCTCTCTCTCTCTGCAGCACATCGCGTGGACACTTTTTTGTGTAACAAAAGCCACTACCACCGCCACCAGCACACCGTCCACATACAGTCGGCTGGATTTTTTCGAGCGAGATTTTTTTTCTATCGCCTCGTCGCTTGTGGGGCTCTCTTATTGTTGAAATTGATAATACGAGTGCATCCACTCTATACAATAGATGAGGATTAGCAGTAGCTCCTATAACGTATAGGTGTGCTGCTCCAGTGACTTCAAGCTGCTTTTGTTGGACTTTCTTCCTTTTTTCATCGCCCACGTGTTAAAAATAATCAGTATGTGTCACACAGCGTTAATACTCGAAAACGCGCGCTCGCAACGTCTCAAGTTTTCTCGCGAGTGCCTCGCGCGCGCGCGCGCGCTTACATCGAGTACTTGAAACTTAATGAACGGGGATGGTGGAGGTGGCGGTGGTGGCGGCGAGGGAGAGGGAGATTCATTAAACGACACGTAAGTAGGTAGAAGCTTAAAAGCAGGAAGATTATATAACGTGGAAGTAGGAGGAGAAATTTCCTACGCTAGCTCCGGTGTTATATAATGCAACCCGCAGCAGCAGCAGCGTGCCCATCTTCTCTCAGCAGCAGCAGCAGCAGCAGCAGCAGTAGCTTGATGTAGCCCAAAACTACCAGCATTAATAGCATTTCAAGTGGCAAGTTTCTTGCCTCGAGCCTTTAGGCCAGTTGAGGGTGTATATATATCGCTCTTGTATGTGTGTGAGTATATGTAGTGTGCCGCGGTGCTGCTGGACCTCGAGCCACTTCGAGTCTAGACTATAATCGTCGAAAACATTTTCTTGCCATTTTCTCGCTCGCTCTTCATCTCTCGCCCACTATATACGTCTGCCATCCTTTGGGAAATGGACTTAATTTCGCCTCAAGTTGTAAACACACTTGCCTTCGGATGTACTACTCGCGCTCTGCAACGTCTTGCCCGCGTATCACCCTCCCTTCTACGTTCCACCCTCCACCCCCAAAAAAAGAAAGAGTCCTTTGAACAATTTCACGCTCTGCTTTGCGAAAAAAATATTCTAATTATCCGTGTGCGTTACTTTTTTCGCGCGCGCGCGCAGCCGAAATCTTAATTAAAAAGTAGTTACGCCTCGCGGAATCGAGGAAAAAAATTGCGCGTTGCGTTTTCCGACTTTGTGCTTGGTTATAACGAATAGCGCTTATTTTAATTTTTGTAACAATCGCGATTATGCAGTCTCGAGAACCATGAGGACAGGAATTCAGACTCGATTTCCCGTGTAAAGTCTTGTCCGTGAAGTGATTTTTCACGTAGGACTTGAATTTCAAAAAAAAAAAAAAAAACAAAATAAAAATGGAGCAAATACCTGAAGTTCTTATAGCTGCTTCGATAGTCTCAGCTTTCAGTAAAATTCTTAGACGAACGAATTTTTTTATTTCTATTTTATTTACTTTTTTGAAAGCTATATCCTTGAAGTTGATATTTATTGAAGGGATATCGAGTCAAAATAAAATGTCTTTCCCTTTTTGCCGTTATAATATCGTTAAAATATTTTTTTCAATAAGCTGTGCGAGTATAAGGATTTTCAAGAATGTCAAAAAAAGTAGCGTTATATAAAACCTTTTAAAATTATTAAAATACCGAAGTGACGTCGCAATGTGTTTTTTTTTATTTTATCTTTTCTTTTCTGCGAAAGCTCGCGAGAGAATTAGTTCAACAAGATTTTCGCCTTGAGACTGCGCACAAACAAAGCCGTAACGTCGTAAAACTGCAATTTGCTTTCAGTTCTCGACAATCAGCTTGATTGACAGCTCGGCAAGCACCCACGGTCTTTTTCTTCTTCGGTCCTTTTTCATCGCGCGAATAGATACCGTATACTATATAGCTCGGTAGAGAGCCGCTGCTGCTGCTGCTGCTGCTGCTGCCCGTCCGAGAAACTAATTGCACGAGTGCCCGAAAAATCTGGTAACAAGACGAAGTTGGTCTCGTCTCTCGCAGCGCTTTACACAGGACACCGAAATTCATTAATCAAGCTTTTCACAACGATACTCCGGACACCCCCACACGCAGTAAGGCTCGACGCGTGTAAAATTTTCATCGATGTACATTTGATCGATGATACGATCTATTCATTAAATCGATGTAAATAGGTGTCCGGGCGCGCGAGGCACTGCGAGGGCTCGAAAAATGCAAATTAATGAAGACAGGCGGGACAAGCTTTACTATATACACCGACTTGCGCGCGTGCTACTACTATACACAGTAGTGGCTAACGAGCTGCGTTTCATCGGGCTTGGAAAGCGTACGGAAAATCACAGGCACACACACGAACGCACTTGCTTGCTTGTGTACGATTAATCAAAACTAACAGTTTATCCTACGTATAACGCGTGCGAGTGTGTGCGATATATACGAAGGCCTTGCCGCGCACTGGCTCCGTTGTATGCATAATATATTATGTGAAAATAATCATTGACAGAGCTGTCGATGAACTTATAGGAAACTTTGAACAGTGCACATGCACGCCGTAGTTACGGGCGCGCTGTGTGTGTATATCTATATAAATGTCGCGCACAAAGCCTTTATAGAGTTTCTAATAATAATTTTGCTGCGCCACGCCAGAGCGTGTCATTCAAATGTGCGCGCGCGTGAACGATAAGTTCGCACTCGGGCGTCAATAGCTATGACGATTGTTGTTCAATATCGATCGAGCATATAGAGAAGCAATGATTATTTAGGTTACGCGAGAGAGATTGATTTAAGGGGTTTTTTATTCCGCTTAGGTGTATGAGGACCGAACAGCTCGGGAAAATACAGGCAAAAGTAGTAATGACAACATTAATTAGTAAATATGATAATAATAGTAGACACGGTAATAATATGAGTTAAGAGGATATGAGAAAGAAAGAGAAAGGGATACAGGATCGTGAATAAATTTTCTACCGTCTCGCCGATTGGATTAAACCAATATGATTTGGCTATTCGTAGTTCGTTCCAAATGCAATGCACAGCCACACAGTGCACTGCACACCGAGTTTAGTTTCCACCAGTCCTTCGCTCTAAAGTCACGCACGCGTATATACCCACGTTTTTGGCTTTTCAAGGATTTACTCCCCGCGCGCGCGAGCGTTTATTTCGGGACCAAAATTAGAGATGTCTCATTCTCGTACCTTTTCTGTCCTCCTAAGAAAAAGAAGACTTATTTACGCGCGAGCGTGCGAGAGAGGGAAAAAAGGAGCTTCAATTGTAAATGACAATTGAAAGAGCTTTACAAGCCCTCTCTCAAAAAAAAAATCAGCCACGCCGAGACGAAGAAGAAGAGAGAAAAAAAAGGAGTCAAAAGAGAAGAACGTAACGAAAAAAAAAGGGAGAAGAGAGGAGAAGCTCTGGAGCTATCGACAAGTTTGATAGATACGCGAGAAAAAGGCGATTATTCGCGAGTTTGCAGGCAGCAGCACTGCCGCAAGAGTCCCTTTTATGAACCGCAGTGGCAGCAGCAGCAGCACATTGTGCGCCAGGCTTCGAGCTGCATTGAAACGACGAGCTTTTCTTACATATTTTTCGATTTTGACACAGCAGCAGCAGGAGCAGCTTTACAACAGAGCGCGATGGCAGGAGCGAGAGAGACGCGAAGCGAAAAATCTATAATGAGTATATAACTTTTGCGGGACGCGAGCTTGTAACGTGTATACGCGCGAGCGAGCTTCACGGCTAAATGGCGTCCTTCAATTTCCTGACGCAGTAAAAGCTCTCTTGGCGTGTTTCAACCGCTTTGCTATATAATGCACATCGCGTCTCTCTCGCATCTATACCACAGCAGCAACGGCACTCAAACACAGAGAGAGAGACACGCACACACGTGGCACACACGTATCTATAAAACACACGCATACATCGTAAAATGTAGGTCATCCCCTTTGCTTCCCGCGTATATATATATATATGTACGAACCATGTACATAAAATGTTATTACACGACTCGCGCGCGACCCTCTCCCCCCTGTTAGTCCTGCTTCGCCGTCGATGTGTATTAGGCATTGTCCTGATATGAGTTGACCGCGAGGTGGCACACTTGTGTTATCCGACGTCCTGCGCGCGATACGTTTTTCGTACAAAGCGAAAAGAAGTTCGTCGTCTGCTTTACAGTCGTTACATTGTAGAAATAATAATAATGGTAATAAGTCGGATAGCACAAGTGCGCCACCTCGCGGTCAACTCATATCGGGACAATGCCTAATACTACGCAGACGGCAGAGAGAAAGAGTGAAAATACGCGCGCCACACGCGTATCCTGCGGATGCGTATTCAGATGAGATTTTTTTCTTTTCTCTCTCTCTCTCTCTCTCTCTGTCTGTCTCTTGAGCGCACCAATACAAGCCATCGTCCGCAGAGCGCAGAGCTTTTGCGCACGATCAGCCGATCGTATTTTTTTTTTTTTTTTTGGATGGGGATCCTGTAAAAAGAGCCACAGCCCTCTTTTCGCGAGCGTTTGTCACGATTGAATTCGTAGTAGCGCACATCCGACGAGACGGAGCTGGGAGGGACGAGTACGAAATTCAATTTGACCCCGTGCGCGCAGCTTCCAAACTTTTAATATTACGATCTTTGCGAGCGGATGCGGTAGAAAAAAATATAAAAAAAAAAATGAAAAAAAATTGCCATATTCTCTGTCGCGCGCGCGCGCTGCAAGCGATTGCGATTCACGCATGTAATATGAATGTAATTCCACTCTCTCTCGATAGTTGCAACTCAATATAAATGCTGAGCAGTAGCAGCAGCAGCATCAACAGCAGACTCTCCGCGCGAGATGCGCGTCAAAAGTGAATTAGTTGAAAAATTGATGCTTTCCATCAGATTGAATCGAGTTAATGTAAGAGTGAAAGAGGCGCGCTGCTGCACTTGTGAGTAACCGTATTGCACTACGCGCGCGACGGTAGCAGCAACGGCGTCGGGCAGTGGTAACGAGATTAGCCCTACACCAGCATGAGCGGGTATACAGCGGCAGCGGCAACTATTCTGCCAACGATTCTCGAGAGCTCGCCATTAATAATGAAACTTCGTCCAGGGCCGCCGCCGTGCAAGCGAATATGAGATTTAATTCGCGTTTGCAGCGGCAGGAAGCCGAGTGCGCAGTATCAATCTGTCGCTACTACTGCATTCGGTGCTTGCACAAGCTCAAAGAGCCGTTGCCGCTGTAGTAGTACCACACACCATGAAGGCGCGCGGGGGGATACATGAATTAGGAAGCGGATGACGCGACCATAGCAGCCGCAGTTTGATGGTGCGATGCTACTGCTACTGCTCTACTCCTTGACATACTCGACGCGAGAGAAATGAATATCGCAAGATCCCCCACGTATAAGCTCGTATACGTATTCTCTATGTCTTGTGTTTCAATTGAGAATCTTGCGATTAGACGTCTCTCTATGTGTGTTTTACTGATTGTATCTTCTTCCAGAGGGTGATGTTACACCGAAGGATTTGCGCTACTCGTGAAAAGAAAAAACACCGTAATAATATACACCGTAAGTATGCCGCGCAAGAGCCGTGCAAATAGAACGCGCGAGGGTAGTGCAGCGACACAGAGTCAGGCTAATGTTTTCTTAATGCTCCTAAAAATTGCCATGGCATTTCCTGAAATTACAGATCTCCCTCTCTCTCTCTCTCTCTCTCTCTCTACTCGCTGCGACGACGACGGGGGTGGATCAAGAATCAACGTAGGCTGAAAATTGCATTCAGCGGAGGCTTGCGCGCGACTCGCAGCGCGCAATATCATATACAGTCCTGACCCTCTCTCGCGAGGTGCTTGATATGTACACTCCGCGTGCAGTTCACCCTCGTCTCTCTTTCTCTCCCACGAAGCGCAGCAGAGCTTTTTCTTCGCGTCTACTCCAATCTTTTGCGGTGAAAAAAAAAGGAGAGAAAGGCAGACACCCTCCGCATCAAGGTCATCGTACTCGTGGAGCAGCGCTGAGCGTATACGTGCATTTTCAAAGTTCGTGCTCTCCCCGGTACAGCTGCTGCTGCTGCACTACGAGCTTTTATGCTTAAAAAAGTTTGATAGATTATACCGCACTCGGTAATGAGAGTTAAATGTCACTATAACGCACAATTATTTTTGAAATAAAGCTGGTTAGCGCGCCGAGCTAAATATATATAGAAATTATACGCGGTAATTGTACACGCGGGTTCGCGAAACGAAGCACACAAAGTGTGTCACTCGACGACAGCGAGCTTGCAAGAAATAATTTGAATACGTGCCGAGCATCGGTTACATTAGTATAGAACAGGGAATCTCTGCTCTTGAAAAAGTGATGGCTTATCTATTCGAATATGTAATAGAAGGTAATCATGAAAATGTGAGAAAAATAAACGAATATTTTTTCGCGTATAATCCGAGAGTGAACTGTAAATAGCTTTTTTTCAAGCTTTTTTTGGTTTCATAAAATCGGTGTAACTTTTCATTATATTCCATCACGTGATTTTACGGTATCAGATTTTTCCTCTTTCACTTTTCTCTTTCTCTCCTGGTCTATTAACTATGAAGCGTGTGCCATGGAAATTTCGCATAAACAGAATTTCGCGGCTATTCATTGGAATTCGATCGATTGCGCGAATTATTCGATATTTTTAAATACAAATATATTACAGCGACTTGAACAAAGCACTCGCATAATAGATTATTTCACATATATAACATCGTGAATATGCTTTATAATTCGAAAAGTTACTAAATTATTAACACATTACAAATCGCGTGTTCGCATGAGTTGCATTCGTAGCTGTGATTTGTTCAAACGTACGAGTTATAATATTAATTTACATGTGATTAACCCCAAAAGAAGTTTTACAAATTCAAAAAAAATTGCTTCAAGAGATAAGAAATTGACAGATGATCTGTTATTACATCAAAAAAGTATCATGATTAGTCATTGAAATTTTTGTGACGTAGTTAGTTACGTAACACACTGGATCAGAATCGAACGATTATTGCAAAATAATATTTGTTCATCATTAAATACACTGCATCCTTTGCATCGAGTGGACTAAATTTTTATTACTTGCTTTTTTATTATAAAATTATATTATAAGAACTTTTTTATCAGCAAATGCATTTTTCAATCATTTACGTGTTGTAGGAGTCGGTATGCGAAGTTTAAAAATAATTCATGCATTAAGGCAAGGATTTTTTATAGGCATACCGAATAGGTCAATTGAAATGATGAGAATTTATAATTGAATTTAGGTAAGAACCAATTTTTATGGTGTAAAAATTTATGTGCTGCACCTCCATTCAACAATAATAACGATTTTTTATAAAAAAAAAAGCATTTTTGTGCTTTAGTAATTGGTCTGTGTCGAATGATTAATTGGCCTAAAAAAATTTCTAAGAAAAATTTCTTCATTGCACCACAAAATGTGGTTCTCCTTTCTATCCGACTACAGTGTCAATAAAATAAATATCAGTTTAAAATATTTTATTGTTCAAAATTACTATTTACTACTTGTTTAATAATTTTCCAAAATTACATAAAGCACTCATGTGAACGGAAAAATCTTCACTGCATTGACATTTTCAGGAATAAACTAAACATTAGATGATCAACTAAGATGATGAACTCCATTCATATGCCTGTTAAGTATAAGCTTGTATCCAAATAATTTGTGACAAACCTCACAATCAAAAGGTTTGCTTCGATTATGTACAGTATTTATGTGTTTTTTACGATGACCCTTGTATCCAAATGTTTTGTGACCAATTTCACACTCAAAGGGTTTGCTACGACCATGTACTGCATTGACGTGCCTTTTGAGTTTACTCTGGTATCCAAATGATTTGTGACAAATATCACACTCGAAGGATTTGATACGATCATGTACTGTATTAATATGAGTTTTAAGATATTCTTTTCGTCCAAATGTTTTGTGACAAATTTTACATTCGAAGGGTGTACTGTGAAAATGTACAACATTAATGTGAACTTTGAGATGACTCTGGTATCCAAATGATTTGTGACAAATATCACACTCAAATGGTTTGATACGATCATGTACTGTATTAATATGAGTTATAAGATTTTCTTTTCGTCCAAATGTTTTGTGACAAATTTCACACTCAAAAGATTTGCTCCGATAATGTGTTATATCTATATGTCTTTTTAGACTATCTTGTCGTTTATATGTTTTTCGGCATATTTTGCACTCGCGTGATAATTTGGTTAGAACATTTTTTCTAAATATTTCAACCGTTTTATGTTTATCAATTTTCAACTGAGGTTTTACTTGGATTTTACATTTATTATGATAATCGAAATCTTTTTTTATCAAAATTATGAGACGTTTTTCATCCAAGTAATTGATCTGATTTTTGTTTTCTACTTTCACAAATGGTGTATGATCCTGATACCCCGTTTTGCAGGTGTTTGTCGATTATGACTTTAGTTCAAGTTTAACATATTTACACTCGAAATCTACGAATATTTCTGCACCTAATTTATCATGTAGCTTCATAGCTTGATTCACTTGATTTTCCTAAAATTGAAATTGTGCAATAGTTTTTGATCGTGGAAAATTAGAATATAATTTAAATCAATAAACTCACTGGTTTGTTGTAAAATATGACTGTTTCAACATTTTCGACTTTGACAGAGTCCACAGGATCGAAATTATTATCGTCGCCTGCATTTGTCTAGATATCCTTTGGCTCCTTTTTTACCCTATACAGATACAAATTTAATAAAGCAATTGTTTCAAAAATTACCATGGCGTGTACATAAAATGTTTTACCTGACTATATTCTCTTCACTTTCCATCACTCACTAGATATAATACGTAATTACTGTGAATTTTCACGAATTGCGCCGAGAAAATATTTGAGGTTAACGTCTCAAGTAGGCAACACTGTACCTCGAATTCACCTATACATTTTTACGGATGTAATTTGTAAACATTTGTTCACTGAGAAATTTCTCGCCAATGACTTCTACGCACTACTCGTATGTGAGCGGAGTGTATCCCGATTTGTGATAGCTCCTTGACTATACCTTCACCCACCACCGCCAATTCACTATCAGGCATTTTTCCCGTATACAATTTTGACTGCGAGGGGGAAGACATGCTTCGAGTAATCCTGTGTATGTAAAATATTTATATGAATATCTATAGATACAGACAAATGTATATAGATATATTACATACACAGGAATACCCGAAACACGTCTGCCCCTCGCGGTCAAACTTGTACGGGAAAAATGCCTAATAAGCAGTAATGTCTATGCGATATATAGAGGCATTCTCATATCATTAAAACTAAACCAAAATTGTAATGAAAATTTCATTTATATGCACGATATTAGGAATGAAGATTTAAATTAATTAGTCATTGAAGCTGCAGGTGGTAGTAAAATAACTACGTCAGTGGTGACGATAACTTTACAAAGCTTTTCTTTATTTTTTTATTATCGTCTCTTTAACGAATTTCAAAGCGCTCTAAATTGACCTACCATAAAAGATACTGATATCTATGTTGTGCATTTTTCTGGATTATAAATAAACAATATGGTTCTTTTTCTGTAAAAAATGTATTGATTTTAAAATTTTGTAATGTTGTTTTACATGAAGAAATATCAAATATATAAAAGATTCATAAATTTATCACGAATTAAAATTGTTTATTAACTAGTCTTCTGAATAAAAAAATATCGTGCTTTGTAGTTTTTGACACAATCAAACAAGTATTTATGCATCTTATTTATTTAAAATGCGTAAGAGATGTGCAAGATGAACGTGGGTTTTGAGACTTCTCTTATGTCCAAAAGTTTTTCCTCATACATCACATATGGGTGGTACCATTATGCAAAGATTTAACATGTTTTTTCAGATCACTTTTAGATTTATATTTTTTTTCGCAAAAGACACATGCGTGAGTTATACCATTATGCATCGCATCAATGTGTTTTTTCAAACTAGATTTAAATCGGCATTGTTTTTCGCATAACTGGCACTTGTGACTGACACCTTTGTGCACCGACGCGATGTGTGTTAGGAGATACCCTCTTGTTGTGAACGTCTTTAGGCATATATTGCACTTATCTGTGACCCTGTCACCCTTGTGCATCTTAATGTGTCTATAGAGATAGGCATTTTGAATAAATGATTTTCCACATATATCACATGTAAATCTGATGCCATTGTGCACCGCATCAAAGTGAGTTTTGAGATTGCTTTTTTGGGTAAATGATTTGCCGCATGTATCGCATTTATATTTGACCCCGTTATGCACCCCAGCGACGTGGACTTTTAGATTAGACAGTTGTCGAAATGATTTACCGCATGTTTGGCAGGTATGTGTAATATCCTTATGCGCTGATTTAACATGCCTTTTTAGTTTAATTTTTTGTTTAAACACCCTTTCACATTCATTGGATGAATGTTTATGATATTTTCTTTTTTCATTATTTTTGTCAAGTTCACAGTCAAAATTGAAATTGAATTCTTTTTTCACTTTGTTCGCAGTTTCTGTCTTAATTATGTTTCGAATTTTATAATCATCGGTACATTTTTTATTTTGCGAGTGATTTTGAGAATAATCGTTAATTTTCTTGACTTTCAATAAATTCACGTTGGGCTTCACATCTTTACGCTCAACTTCAATTTCCATTTCGTTGGTTTCATTATTGTCGTTACATTCTCGAAGTATCTGTAATAAAATATCAAGTTATATTCAAATTTTTGTAAAAAATATTAACCATGTACAATTTAAATATGTAAATGTACATGTAAATGTAAATGTACATTGTACATTGCGTATGATTTCTTACTGAATAATTATTGAAGAATCTATCTTCTTTAACATCGGGCGTCTTGTCAATCAATTTACGATTATCATATTCTGTAAGTAACTCATCACAGGGTTCCTCTTTCACTCTGAAATAAATACCATAAAATTGAGTAGAAAGTTAAAATATTATCATATGTTTTCATTTAAATTATAAAATTACCTGATAGCACAGTTGAATAAACTATTGAATTCCATCTTACTCATTTTAAGTTTCGTTGACAATTAGTTTTTCTGTAATAATAACAAACCAACATTAACCAATAGTATCAAATCTTGAGCAAAGCAACGTGAACTGAGCAACACTAAGTCGTTAAAAATGATTGAAAGAGCAACTATCGATCATAAGGTGAGAAAGAGCTATAGAATATATAACACGGAAAAAGTAAAATTGTTGCATATTCAAGAGTGATTATCTACTACTTGAAAGTCAATCATTAGGTAAAGTACACTACATAACATGAATTTTAAGGATTAGGATTCAGGATTAAAATTAGGATTTAATCACATGAAAATGTTATAATCCGTTTTCTGCACTTTTAATAAAATATAATTTCAAGTGACTAAGTGAAAAATATTCAATGGATTATTTAATAGGCTTTGCTAAAAACTAAAAATAAATAAGCTGATTGTAGAATATTTTTATCTCGTTAAAAATGAAATACACCGTGAGAGATAAAAATTAATAATACAAAAAAAAGGAAAATAAAATCGATTTGTCACGTTACACGCGTTTCACCTATCTCGGCGTTTGCACATGCAAAAAATCCGTAATTAATTTTTCCACTCGACTGCTCGCATGATACATTTATAAAGGTGATAAAAGACACGGCCGCGAAATATAGCGAGCAAAAAGTTTTTTTTCCGAATCGGTGAAAGGGAGCATAAAGAGGCCCGTTGGCGATGGCGGAGAGCGACGACTAATTATAATAAAAAGTCGAAAACTTTCGGCGCAGCGCGTTTGGGATGGCTAGCACCTAATTAATGCCCTAGGGTACCGAGCAACAGAGTCGCAGCGGTGGCAGCAGCGGCGGCAGCAGTCGTTTTCCGTATTGTTTCGTTTTGTTTGTTTTACCACTCGAATGCATTTTATATTACAAAATGTGCCCATGCGCCGTTTTCCCCGATACTCAAAGAATTTTGATTCCTTTTTTTTCTCCTTGCGTGTACTTATTTTGAGTTTCATACTTTACTCGCGTGCGAGCTTTATATTTATTTACATCAGATATAAAGCAGGTCAATCTATTTTTTTTTTTGCTTCGACTTTTATGATAGAGGTAAACTTGTAATTGCGGTATAAGAATAACTTTAATCGCGCAGCAGAGTGAATTTTTTAAATCTGTTACAGGGTTATTTCTTTGCATTACCATATAAATTTAAGATACTCATGATTTTAGATCGCGATAAATATTTTCAATTAAATTTTAAACAAATATACAGAATGAATAGATAATTGATAAATGTACTAGAATGTCATCGTTTTCGAGCCAAGTGTAAATTTCGATTGCAAAATTATTACAAAATCATTTTCGTAAATTAGAAAGTTTTTGAGAACGAATGACATAGGTTTCAATTGCAATTTAAATACGTGGAGAGAAAACTATCCTTGAAGTTTGATCCTCACCCATTTTCCAAGAGGCGGAACAGAATAGGACGCTTGACTTCTTGTTAGATCGGAGCTTTACATTCAACAACGCAAATTACTTGACAATTCATCCTCGTTTTTGATGGCTTCTTAAACTAATTGAAAGTTTATTCGAAAACGTCTGTATCTACTTTCAAAAAATCTAAATTGCAAGGAAAAAAGTGTTTACTGATACCGAAGCCAGGCAAAAGTAAATTTTTTTTATTATATTACGTTTTCCGAGATGCCTGTGTTATTTGTTAAATAATTCAGGTGCATGTCTAAAAAAGACAATAAAATGAAGACATCCTCTTAACTTTTTAGATTAAATATTCCGTGGAAATCTCAAAAAATATGTTTAAGAATAATCATTTTTGTATATCATTAACGTAAGCAGTAATTTTATGCAGAGAAAAATATGTGAAGCGAACAGCATCATCGCGCGTACTTTCTTTTTACGCATGAAATAATAACGTAAAAGTTGCAGCATTTTCACATGTATGGATTTTTGTAATAATTTCAAAGAATATTTTCGAGACGTCTATGCTCGCTGCGACCAACAACGTTTTTCATATCTTTCTTTCAATATTCAACCAAGCTATACGGCTCGTTCGAGGAATACAAAGAGGGAATAATATAGAGTGTAAGAGAGCGGCAGCCAAGGTTCATTGTTCATGTGGAATTAAATTTTTTTCAATTAAAAATCCCACAGTCGGGAGAGAAAGAGATCGGAAGAGTTAAAGCGGCAAAATAAATGGAGCGGCGTTTTTTTTCTCTTCTTTTTTTTTGATAGAATTGCGCGCAGAGTTCATCAAACTAAGTGAAGAATTAGTTGTCATCAGAGTTGTCACGCATTTTCGAATGACAGGTACAAGCGGAACATCTCTGCGCGGGTTTTCATCTTTGATTTCGAAATCGTTCGAATAGACCGGAATCGATCTGTGGTGATAATTAATTCTTTTCTCTTTTGATAGTGTTTCAGGATTAGTAATATATTTTTTACTCGATTGGCTATTTTTAAGTCTTTACTAATAAAATTGGCGATCCATTCAATTTTTCACTCAGCTACGTGCTTCATTTTTAGCCAAAACTTGAAATCGTCCCTCAAAAACAAAAATAGACATTCGCATTGTCGTCTTATTAAATTTACTATTTTAGGATCAACTATCGTCAAGAAGAACATCTACAAAAGCTAAATTTTTGGGTAATAAAATATTCCAGAGTTCTCTTTGCCTCGCAGCTTGACGCAGCAGCAGTTTTACAATGACGAAAAGAACTCCGTGGCAGAGCAGGCGAGGAGCGCCAGACTTCACTTAATTGAAGAACGGTGACATGCACGGCAGAAGCAAGCTCACTCGCACACACACACACACACACAAACACTAGTCTCGTACGCAAGCTCGAAGCGCCGCACACATATTCGCTGCTATATAGAATTAACTCTCTACCTAGCACAGTCTGTGCGAGCGCACAAACTCGCAGGACTATATATCTATACATATATGCATGCTACACATACACACATATGTGTGCTCGCGCGCGAGGGAGAGAAACAGCAGCAAGAAGCTGTTTCGTCCTCTCTCTCTCTCGCTGTGCTCTAAGAGCCATGGCGTGTCCTCCTAATGGCGGTTGTCGAATTTGCCTGGCAGCGTTTGAAATCGCGTTAACCCGACGGTACTTTGCCGCCTAACTTACGTCGCGACGGTTCTCTCTCTCTCGCTCTCTACCTTGTTTACTAGGAGCGTCGTCGTAGTCGTCTCCTCCTCTTTCGTTTCGTGCTATACTACTCGTGTGCACATGCACACATACACGTATATATGCACGCGTGTACGTCTGACTCCCTCGTCGTCCCTATCCTGTGTACCTGCGTAACATGGCTACATGCGCCCTCTCTCCCTCGTAGACGAGAGAGAGATTCTATCCTCGAGCAGGAAATCTAAAAAAAGAATCTTCCTCCCTTGTAAAACAAATTTATGCGAGGTAACGGCGAAGGAAATGAAAGTTTCCACAATTTTTTTGCAGTTTTTGAATGATTGAATACTCGAAGCAGAGAATCCGATTGTTTGTTTATTTGTAAATACTTGAAAAGCTCGATTAAAAACCGTGAACTCGCGTAATTAAATTTTCACCCTAAACACTTTCCTTGATACGTCTGCGCATCCGAGGCCGTAAATGGAATTTGGAAGCTGGACACATTTTCGGGTACCTGGAAAATGTGATTGACGCTGGACACAGGGTGATAATCGCAATAAGACGCGCGTGGCGGCGGCGCGAAGCGCGATAAACTCGTTTGGAAACAACTCGCGCGCGTGCACTCGTCGGCGCCAAAATCTCGTTATATACTTAAAATCTTGCGAGCGGATGCATAAATTAAAAGCTCGCGCGACACCTGACGACCTCTGAGCTCTTCGATCGCATCGTCATTATATTGTCTTCGTGTTTTGTGCAGCTATGAAAAAAGAAAAGTTTTCCCAAACTTTTACAGGTGTGCGCATATATACGAGCGGCGCGGGGAATATTTTTCATTCATGCAAACGTATAATAATATCTTTTGGCGCGCGAGCCCGAAAACTCTTAACTAAAACGTATTTTCACGGTATATATACTCGGCGCGGCGGCATACTATCATATATAGTTTTGAGAAACCATGCAAGTAGATATATATTCCAGGCACTCAGCCTTGTCTCTCTCTCTCTCTTTCCTTCTCAGGCAGCGGCAGCAGCGGCACTATTATAAACTCCTTTCAGGAGAATATGGCAAAGTTATCAGACACGACAGCAAAAGTTTCAGGCCGTAGCGAGCGAGCGCGCGCGAGAGCTGTGCTGGGTAGTAGTACGCGGCCTTATACTGGATGGGCTCTTTCACCGGTATGAGTATATAGTAGTAGTATAGAGCTCGGGTTGCACATGTACACGCTCTGCTCTGCTCTGCTCTGCTCTGCTCTGCTCTCGTCTAACGTCTCTCGGAGAGCTACAAGTTGGAAGAATATAGACCGGGGGGTAGGTAGGTAGGTAGGTAGGAAGCTTTATATATTTAATAACGTCCAATAAACGCTCGCAGCAGCAGCAGCAGACTTCGCTCCTTCTTCTCGCGCGAGCTGCAGGAATACATATCTATGCCTGCTGTGTGTATACGCGTTGTTGTGCTGGGCTGTGTATGACAAAAAAGACGACTTGTCATGCTCGTTTCTCTCTCGGGCTCCATTTCACGGTGACGAGAAGATAGCTAGCTGCGCGAATATTACGTTGAAGTATATGAATGAAAATGTTCTATCGATCCGCTAGGCTCTGCGCCTCTCGGAATTTTTACGCTAGAACGAAACCCACCCTCTCTATCTATCTCTCTCTTGTACTCGGAAAGAGAGACGACTCGACTGCTGCTTTTAATTCTGGTAATGATCGCGCGCGCGCGTACGCGTCTTGCGATCGACGAGTAGGCATTATCATGCATGAGTGGTCGTCGACGCCGCGTGGTTACGTTGTGTGGATATATATACTGCGAAAAAAAAGGAGAAAAAGAAAATAATCACGCGAAAATGAATGTCTGTATCAGGCAGCCATACGTGTAATACCATCCCCTGCCTCCCTTACGGCTGTTACGTAGTTGGGAAATATCTTTTTCGGCCAAAAATGGTGTACATGGCACAGAGGTCGAGAGCAAGGAATGTCCCAGAAGGATCGAGCGGAGGAAAAAAGAAAAATTGAAAAAGAAAAAAGGAACCGAAGCCAAAGTATCAAACGTACATAGAGGATCGTGTGTGGCGTGCGGCAGCAGCAGCATCGGTATTTATAGCGGAGTTTTGTACGTGTGTATGTCTTGGCAGTCGGCCATCGATGCTTGAACACACATACACGCACGCAAATGGATGGATGGATATACCATGCTGCTACACACCACACACACACAAACGAATTAAACGATGATTCGCTCGATCGAACAGCGAACTTTAAATAAACTCGGGCTGCTGCTGCTGCTGCAGCAGCTGTGTACGTAAGTTACACAGGTTTCTTTTGTTTAAAAAAAGAATTAGGTTTACCGTTTCAGCGAGAGACAGATAGAGAGATTCTCCGCGAGCGCCGAAGGCGCATTAAATAAACTTTTTGTCTCTGCGTAAAATACAGATATCTCCGCGGTTAGCGCGTGTTTGTAAGCACGAGAAAATGTATACGTGTGTACTCGTCATGAGTATCGGCGCCCCAAAGGCAATAACAGGTAATGAAAAGCAAGAAAATACGATTTGATTCGATTTGGTTTTATTCGTGTTGTGTGTTCGCGATAGCCAACATATAGCTGGGCTAAATTATCTTAACCAGCTTTTACATACACATACGTACACTCGTGTACGCATAGGGAGCAGCGGCAGCGGCAGCGAGCAGACTAACCGAAAGAGAGAGAGAGAGAGAGAGGGGCGCAAAATCGAACATTAACCGCAAGAACACGGGCCAAAGCTTTTATTAGCTCGATGACATGCGTCACTGCCAAAAAGCGCGCGCGCACGAGCGAGCGACGATAGGTATATAGATACACATGCATTGGATTTCTCTCTACTCCTATATCCAGATTATATATAAAGATAGGTCGATCGCGTCGTCGTCGTCGTCGACCCCTTTCCCCGTAGCGATGGTAGCCGTTTTGATTTTTTTTTTCATTATTTCCTTTAGCCCTTTATCTCTCGTGCGCTCTTTATATATCAGGGCCGAGGCTATATAACGTGCACACACCACCTAATGAATAAAAAGTATGTCTACGAGCGGTTGGCTCTCTCTCTCTCTCTTCGACAAAGACCTCCTCTCCTGTTCCTTTCTTTGCACGTACGCGGGAGAGAGAGAGAGTCGAATAGCTGAAAATCTCAAGATTCCGTGGTTTTATTTAAAAATATTTGCTCAACTCTTCTACGAGGTTCCAACCCCGTGCGCGCAGTTACTCTCTCCCCGGTTCCTTTTTGCTTTCTTTACCGTATATAGCCGCGCGTATTCCCAGACGGTCGAAGGTCAATGGCTTGGCTAGTCTCTTCGCAAGCTCGGCGCTTTTTTTCTTCGTTCTCGGCTCTTACCTTACTCTCTTTCTCTTTCTCTCTCTCCCCGAGACCCGAGAGTGTACATAATGCAGCAAAATATATCGAGGCTGCTCTCGGGGTTATAGTAGCAGGTAGTAGCGGCAGTGTAACCGTCAAATAGATCACGAGGATGATAATGCGAAATCCAAGCACAGCACCGCCACAGAGCGTGTGCGCGACTGAGAGAGAGAGAGAGAGAGAGAGAGAGAGAGAGAGAGAGAGAGAGAGAGAGAGAGAGAGAGAGAGAGAGAGAACTTTAATTAGAAAGGACTCGAGTGCACGCGCGAGTGTGCTTACGATTGAGTTATTTTGTTGGGCAAATTTAATCAAAACTACGAGCTCCTCCGCGGCGTGCTCAATTCTCTCTCTTAATTTTAACGCTGATTCATATTTATCGAGTAGTACGCCGTATATATGTGTGATAACACACGTGCGAGAGGAAAAAGAGCTTCTGAATTCATTCTCTCTATCCCCGTGCGTCTGTGTCTGTGAATCAGGGAAAAAAGCTCGGCTCTTTCTCTCACCCCCCTCACCCATTTTTACAGCTAGAAAAAACTATCGTAAGAATTCCAATTAAAACTCTACACGAGCCCGCGCAGCGTGGAAAGAGAGGATAGGAAAAAAATGTTACCCTGTTTTTTCCTGTTTTTTTTGCACACACATTTCTCTACCGCTACTCGCGGGACGAGACGAGAGCGTCCTAGTTTACTTGGCAGGTTACTGTGTGTATAAGCGCGCGTGTACGTACGTACGTACGCACGTGTACGAACGAAGGATCGTTAAAAATTATGAGATACATTTTCCTCTCTCTCTCTCTATCTTGCTAAAGATGGGGGCCAAATAAGCCGCTGCCAGCGCCTCGTGATTTTTTGAAGTTTGAGTAGAGAGAAAGAGAGAGAAAAAAAGTGTGCTGAGAAGTTTCGAATTACGCCATCATCATTGGGTCATATGGGTCATCATATTATATTATACAGACGACGACTACTACTACGACGCGGGCTTAATAAATAGCTGTATACAGTGTAGTGGTTTAATAAGACAGCATAATGCATACAAGGCAATTTTAAGCCTCATCAGTACTGCTAAGATTATTATACTTGATAGGCGCGCGCATGTCTCAGCACAGAATTAATTCTGCTCTGTGTATGTACCTGTCTGTTTGATCCCTTGTAGGAGGAAACAAGAGGATATTAATTTTGTGGTGCTAGAATTTCTGATTAAATCATCTTGAAGACATATCTATTTACTTGTATCTTTGGCATCGCAAATACGATTTCTCGCCTCATGAATATGAATACGTTCGAGAGTATACTAATACAATCGATGTACTTCTGACGTTGGAAAATAATGAATAAGCATTCATTTTTTATTCAAAATATTCGATGCAAATAAGAAAAATATTTCGATAATGCAATGGCCGCATTGACAGCGACAGAGTCGCTTCACTAATTCACAATAATTCTACGACGGACATAAAGATCTTTGTTACGCTTGCATTAACACCGAGCATCACAAGTTTATTAAGAACTCATAATAAGGTAAAATATGAATAAATTCAGATGTGATTGGAAATCACGAACCAATCGACAGCTATGCTAGCTGTATTAGTACCAGCCTCTCACTCCCCCATGTCAGGTAAAATAGATTATTTACAGCAAAATTCCAATCGTTATGCGTCCCGCTAATAATGCACATCGCAATCGATATTACACAGCTTGGATTATTAATCCGCATCCGCGTTCAATCGATAAACACGAATGCCAATCAATGACACAAACTCGATTTGTAATTCAAATTATTTACAATATTGAAGGGAGCGAGAGAGCGACGCGTCTCTAACCCGTCCCCAGTTACTACCTTCGAAGGATAAGAGCTGATGCCGCTGCTGCTGATGCTGGTATACACTTGCTGCGCTCTAAATAATCTACTAGCTCTGGTGCAGTAAGCGTAAGGATCATAACTATGAATCTCTGGCTTTAATTGCTTTTCGAGGAGAATCAGAATAAATGTCTGCTACTGCCTCTCTCTCTCTCTCTCTCTCTCTCTCTCTCTCTCTCTCTCTCTCTATGGTTGAACGAAGCCTGCCATCCACCGTATACCTTTCGCCCCGTATAACGAGCATATTAAATAAGTTCAAGGAGTATACAAAGGGTGAGGCAAATAAATACTTGCAGGTGAAAGAGCATCGATAATTTTTTGCTCGTTGTAGCGAACGCGCGACAACGCTGTGATTTATTCATGATTCTACAATGGTCGTGCGAACATTGACCTTTTTTACCTCTTTTGCTCGTAGCAGAGATCATTAACTTATAAAGTGGCAACATCAGTTGGGAAAAATATGAATATTGAAATCCATCCGATAAAACTAATTGGCCACGGACGATCGAAAAATAAGAAAAAAAAATCGATTTCTTTCTTCTCGAAGACAAAGGATAACGATAATTCGAGTAATTCATACATTTTCTCCTCCTTCCACCCCCGTGCAACACAAGGGATCCAATACCCATCGAGCGGATCGTTCATTTCCAGCTATATGTGCTGCCTCGTGGTGGTGAATTGAAATGCCACGACGTCTCCTCTCTCTCTCTATCTATCTCGCTCCTTACCTCCAATTCACAAACCCAAGAGATAACTCGAGCCGGGTTATATTAAGGAATGCCATTACGCTATATGCCTCACATATCAGTTCGATATTGGCGATCCTCTCGGCGGCGGCGGCGCTGCAACGACGACGACGACCGCACTTATGTCGGTGCGTCTCCGCGCGTTATGTATTATATACTACAGAGAGATCGGCTGCAGCAGTATAGCGCGAAATTTAAACGGAATTCACGATTGATAGAATATACTTATAAAGGAGTAAAGGGGGTATAGGTTGCTGCTATCACAATGAATCATTTTTTATCTCTCAACCCTGTCGAGTCGTGAGTCTGAAGTAAAAAATCCGAAAAACGAGGAGGGTCGATATAAACGAACTCGAATTACATTTCTTTCCATTTTCATAGAGGCTGCGGGGAAAGAATTTCGAGTATTTGAACCCTCCTGCTGCTGCTGCTTCATGTTTACAACGAGACGATCGGGAGGGATAAAAGTCAAAGTGGATGATAAGTACACGGCTCGGCGACGCTATAGGCTACAAATATCGAAGTTGATAACGAAATGGAAGAAATCAGACGTTCGCGCGTATGCAAAGGTTCTTGTAATTCTACAAATACATGTATTTCGCGCAAGGAAAAAAGAGTCGCGTCGCGTACAGCATAAGAATATTATGTGCAGCGTGGCACAAACCGCAAACGGATTATTCCCTATGCTCTGGCTGACTTAACACACGTACACGTGCACACACGTACGCGCTTCAAAAGATATGGTGCTCGGCAAAGAGAGAGAGAGAGAGAGAGAGAGAGGCACAGCGACGACAAGCTTGCATGAACGGTTTAGTACACACACATACCTTTGGAAAGCATACAAGCAGCAGTAGCAGTGGTGGTAACAGCAGCAGCTTGCCGCTTCGGCAAAGGATTATATTTTTAGATCGATTTCACCCTGACGTGTATACTACGCGCTTGGCTGCCGCCTCTGCCTCCCTGCCTGCCTGCGTTGCGCGACTCGCCAAGCGAAAGATTCGAACTCGATAGAGTAGCCTCGAGGCTGATAACGCAGAAGGTGAGGCATGTATCTCTCTCTCGCTCGTCTCCTCTTTGACGATGTGCTAGTAGCAGCAGCACCAACATGGATACGAGCGTGTCGATGTATAAACACGACGCAGTAGCGTTGGTGGTGGTAACTGCGAAAATGGAAAATTTATCGCTCAACCGAAAGATATATCCGTGTCCGATTTAACGCGATTTGCCTTAAAGCCCTTATAGCAGTAGCGCAGCTCTCCCCAAAAATTTCGTTATCCGAAAGTTAGCGCGATCGCGCAGCAGCAGCGAGCATCAAGCGCGTAATCGTTTCGACCACTAGGGATATATAACTTGCTTACGATCAGAGCGAGGTTACTAGAGAGAGAGAGAGAGAGAGGGAAAATTCGATCATCGGAGAAAAACTACTACCGCTACGGGCCGAGGACGATAGAAACTATCGAGCGAATAATCCTTCGCTCGCTTTGGCGGTATAAATAATTTTCCTTGTGTATACGCGCGTACGTAGAGAGGACAGGAAATTCAGAATCACAGCTAGGAGTACAGAGATAAAACTCTTGAATGATGTACAGACCATCGTCCGAGTACAACTTGCTGCATTTTTCAGCGACCTGACACGCGCACACATTCTCGTACACAGCATATAATTATATAATCTTACGGCGGAGAGAAAAGCTCAGTAAGGCGTGATTTTTCGTATAAAATTGACGAGAGAATCTCTGCGAGAGTTAAATTGTAAATTACAATTGTGCGCAGTGCAGAGCTAGCTTCTGCTGCTGCTGCCGAGGATGGCTCAAGAGAGTTCAATTTGCTGCTGCTGCAGCAGCAGAGTCGGAGGCAGACAGGTGTACAACAACAAGTTTATCATTAGCCTTGGCTGGCTGCTGCTAAATGTGAATGTTTCATGGATGTTTCTAGCTCGTTATTGCAAACCATATCACAAACGCGCGTATACACGCGAATTGTTATTATTACACGTGCAAGAGTTTCTGCTGTAACTAAAAGCTGTTAAGCCGAGTACATTTAAAATTCAAGCAATACATATCTAATCTAGAAGGAAAAAAAGGAGTCTTCATATAACCTCGATTCTCCTTTTTTGAATCCATTTCGCGCGCGTCTCTTCAGTCACAATCTCGTCGTCGCGCGGAACATAAGCATCATACACACGCATACGCGAGGAATCGTCAAGTGAGTATTAAATGGAACGGATTTCCTATCCTCTTGTATACGAGCGCGTAGTTATAGTCGGGAATGACGTATATAGGTTGGTCGAGATCACCCTTTTCACGTGTAGTAGTAGGTATATAGACAAGCTTGTCGACCGTAGGGTATATGGCGCGTCATCGTCATTATTATTATTATTATTATTATTATTATTATTCAACGTACGTGTATACATAGATGCGTTGTTTGCTATAGAGGGTGAGAGGAGAGGAGGAAAAGAGACAGACAGAATCATCCCTCTCGAGCGATTTCAAACTCTCTCGTGTGTGTGTGTGTGTGTGTGTCTGCACAGCACAACGAATTGTAATCTCCGTTTAGCGTTCGATAATAAACCATCGCATGCATGCCAAGAGAGGAGAGTACCGACGACGGGTTCGTGCGTATTATAAGGTATAACGTATACGTATATAACATACAAATGTGTGTGTACGTGTGCGGCCGACAACTAATAATCGGTTTATTGATTTTCATACACACCGTTGGCATTTCTATTTCTATATATGGAAAAGGGACGCGCCTGTCCCTTCGCAGCACAGAGACTCTCTACGATAAAGGGAGAGGTAGAGCTAGCTAGGGTATAAGAGGTTTAGCAATGCCGCAGAGAGAAGGATGAGGAGGACGATGCACAGACAGAGAGATAGTTCGTCAAGAGTGAGAATCGCAAAATCCTATGGGTCAAGGATTAATCTCTGCGCTGGAGATGAATTGAAGGAAAATAGTAACGCGCGTAGATATAGATGGGAGAGAAGCGAGATCAAGTGGCAAGACGAGAATGTTATTGACGTGTGTGCGCTGCATTTTGAATCTCGATATAATTACTGATCGAACTGATTTCGTAAATGCTTGATTATTCGTGTGGTCACTCAATGCAGTATTGATTTATTTGTTATTAATTATTGTAATGAGTGAACAAAATAAACTTATCAATATAAACAAGATATGATTTCTGACCAAAAATGTATTTGAAAAATGTATGAAATGAAAAACTAAAAGACTTGTGATACGATAAGAGATCGTCAAGGTTGAAGTGAGATCCAACTAAATTGTTAACATCAAGAATTTTTTTTTTAGACACTAACGTCGATGCTTAGAAAAATATTTCATATAAATCTCAGAAACTATCTCTCGATATTATATATTTATTTTGTATCCGATCCCCGGTATTACATCCGAAAATATCAACTTTTACCCTGATATTTATCTGTACTGCACTAAAAGTAGAAAAAATTCAAGCGATGCTTAGAATTCTTACCGATGCAAACTTCTTATAACCATGAAATTCCGCCGCCTCGCTCAATATTTTTATTGCAGCTCGAGAGAGTGATAGCTCTCTTTGCGCACCGGTATGTCTTTATGAATCTCTCTCTCTCTCCACTATATGTGAGAGATATCGATTCCGCGCGTGGACAGGGGGTTTTCATTTTTGCGGCGTTAATTTTTCGAATTCCAAGAGTCACCACCACCGGCAAGTGGCGCCTGACACATGGTTCGCGGCGCGTCGTACACTCTTTATCGAGAGTGGCTGCGATGGCGCGTCCACCGATACATGGTCGACCATTGATAACAACAAGACCTTCGCGCGGCGAAATTTTTCAGCTCGGTCGATAACGGCCACATATGTTACGCAGCGAGGTCGTACAAGTTCGTTGTACAGCGCGATAATTATCGAAACGAGTTTTTCTCTTCGAGACTTTAAAACGAAGTTAAAAGAGCGCGTTAATGAGGTAAAAAGAGGAAATTGTAGCGAATAAAAAATGCTCGGGTCAAAGGTTAACCGAAAGGCCTTTTATACGACTAAAGAAACCACTTGTTCAACAGCCTTCATAGCCGTGATCGTCTAGTGGTTAGGACCCTACGTTGTGGCCGTAGTAACCCAGGTTCGAATCCTGGTCACGGCAACGTTCCTACGGAACGTTGTCACGGAGATGGCTAAATTTTTTTGCGCTTTTTTCGTTTGAAAATATTTATCCATGTTTTTGGCTTCAAGAAGTTACTTCAAATTCATTAAATTTGGCGGAGTAATAATTTTTTAGATACTTTCTAAAAAAAAAAGGTATCCGAAGTTCTATTTCTTATTATACTCGGGTCTACTTGGATATTTGATAATATTGTCGTTTAATACATGTAAAAACAGCTTGAGTAATGTTTTAATGATTACGAAAAATCGATACAATTCACATGAAAAAAAATGTAGCACACATAATGAATCGGTGCTCAATTGCAGTATTTTGCGCGGCTTTCGAAAAAATTTGATGACTAATACAACAAGGTGAAAATTGTTGTAACATCAAAATAACCGGTACGGTTCAAACTAACCAGTTCGAAGAAATTACCGATTCAGTGTCATGAAAATTTCTTCGAGCAAAGGTTAAACAGATAAAAGAGACTTCCAAAATGAATCGGAAGATATTCCCTATCGTTGCCATTTTAATAATATTTTCTAGAGGTATATCATTTACAAGTATACAAATAAAAGTAACTTAAAAATAAAGAGTACAAATTGTTTTCTATACAGTGCAGTGTGATGTCCTCCGACTCGACAATGCGAGCACTTGCCAAGACATCTGCACCGAATGCGGGGGCGAGGCATCCTACGTTGACAGCAAGTGCCAATGTACAGTACCAGAAGATTTACCAGCAGGTAATCGAAAATGTTATTTTTCATTTATTTTAAAATATTAGAAAAAAATTTTAATCGTGTTATTCTCGAAGGACAAGACTGTTTCGTAAGAAAGCTCCGCCAAGCGAAATTTTTCGACGTAGATATTGTATCGTGCGACGACTCGAGCGGCGAGAAAAGAACCACCAGATGCGTCGTCGCTTCGAAATTTCGAAAAAGTAAAGGGACACCGAATAACCGCATTTACGATTTTTAGAGTATTAAATCAAAAATAATTAGTCATTTTTTCTAGATGACATCGAGCAAGTGGCGAAGTACTTCATGAACGACGGACCGATCGTTGGATCGATATTCCGAGCTCCTCCGAGGGCCGAGAAAAAAATCGTCGAGCCAATCGAGTGCAACAATGATAAAGTCGAGCCGATCGTCGGCAATATTAATATGGAAAATCTACGCAAATACACGTCAGTGAGAACCAAAGCAAACCGTCGTCCGACAGGCGTTCGGACATTATCGTCTCAAAATCCAAAAACTTCCCTGCCCACGAATCCCAATTTCGTTGGGAGTGCACAGAGGACAGTTGAGCCGACCTCGCGTTGTAAGCTGCCTCGACGTCATCAGAACTTGACTCCGTCGCTGCTGAAATTGTTGATAACCGAACTGAAACGTCAGTTGTCGAGTTTACCCCAAACTTTGCAAAATATGGCTCACACGCCGAGCACCGAGGAAAATTCTCCTACTTTTTTTAATTCTGTATCTCCTCCGATGGATGTTAAAGATCAGCGTGTCGAGGTAAATCTTTTATTGTAATGAAAAGAATATTTTTGAAAAATTTTTAAAACGATTTTTTTTCAATTCTGCAGTGTAATTGTGAGGAGTCAAACAAGCCACAGGTTCATGCAACTGTACCTGTGCAAGGAACTCAAATAATTAGATTCATGGGTATTCCAGTAATAACTATGCTTGCTCCTCCTAAAATTGTTCAAGCGGAAAAACCACTTAGAGTAGAAGCAAAAGTTCCAGTAAAAGCAGACTGTCCACCAGTTACAGTGAAAAAAGATTGTCCACCATTGCAAGATGTAACAACAGAACCCATACCAATTGCAACTATAAAAGAGTTGGAAATAGAATTTCCTGAAGTAGTAACAAATCCACCTTCAACTACGAGTGAGCCTGATTGTAAACAAGATTTAGTAGTAGCTCCAGATCTAATACCAAAAGATACAGATGAAAGAAAAGAAATTGAAACAGTTTCTAATTTCATAATGGAAGAACCAAATTATTCAAGTACATTGGGGGTACCTTCTGAAGCCGTTAACAGTCCTACTATTACTTATTTAGCATCAATGCCAGCTTCTTTCTTACCCAGCTTAATTTTCAATGCACCTTTCATGTATAAGCAACCGACTAATGAGCAAATGCTAACTAATTTTGAACCATATGAAAATCTCAATAACGTAGGTCAAGAAGTACCAACAGAATTCACAATAGAAATTCCATATCCAAAAAAAATTTGTAAAAAATCACCATATATAGAATACTCAAATAAGTTTAAAAGAGATGTAAATCCTGTTTCTTCAACCACAAAAGATGAATCTAATGATTCAATGTACATGTTTGCAAATGAAAATTTTAACCATAAGCCTGATATGATTTCAGTCCCTGAAATTTATAGAACTACTACTCAAAAACCAATTTCTGGAAAATCTGATATAAAAATTATTAGTGATGAGACAACTGAATTTAAAGGAACTATGAACAAAATTAAATCCAGCAAAGAGTTGGATGAATTTACCAAAAAGCCAATCAGTGACAAAAAATTATTAGCATCTAAGAGAAGTATAATTATTACAAAATAAGTACAAAGCAAACATTTAAGTAAAGTTAATAAAGAATTAAGGAAACTTAGGATATTCAAATTATTTTTAAGTTTAATGCATTTAATAAAAAAGTAATTTTGCAACTATATTATCTTTTTATTTACTAGATTGTATAATTACTCCAATCTTTTGATAGTGGTAATATTAATTTAATAGCTAAATGAAAAGTTTAATTTTTATATCAAAACTTATATTTTTATTGCACAGCTTTTAAACTATGCTATTAATAAAGTATTTTCTGATAGAAATACATAAAACTATTTTTCATTCTTCCTTAAGTGTAATGAACATAACTTGCAGCTAATATTACTACACAGTAATCAACACAAAAATGTTCAGTAACAATGTCCGTATATATTAACACAATTTTCACTGAACTTGTTCATCTTCGACCTTTTCCTTTAACTTTCTTAGACGTAGTAGCTGTTTGTTGAGAAGATGGTTCAGGAGCGGATGTCTTGCCCTGTCTAGTTTTTAGTTTAGGAATGCTTGTGCCAATAAATTTCAAGAGAGAATCTCTAGTAGGATAATTTGGGTCAACAGGTGTCCCATCATCATTTCTCAACTGAACTCTTATTCTGCCTCGATAAAGTAACTCTTTACTATTCTCTCTTGGGTACAATTTGTTTTCCACCACTACATTTAATCCAGCACTGTTCAAAATATCACGAATTTCTTGATGCGTTGGATTTTCTACACAACTTGATTTGTTTAATTTGCGTCCTTCAGCTAGAGTCTTCTTACTATTCAAGTAAGCTGGATAGATGCAAACCCATCTGTAAAATAAAATAAAATTAATATAATAACACTATCATAAAAAAGTTCAGACAGAAAAAAATGTAATCTTTAATTATTCTGGAAATACATGCAACATCTGTTAGTGTCATCACCTTATTTTACCATAATAATTACTTCTAAGGAAAGGTAAGGAAAGAGGCTATAAACTATTATAATATTAATTACATTGTGCAATAGTCATAAGAAAAAACAACTTCATGACAAGTGCTAAAGCAATAAAATTTGCCAATACTAGCAGAATCTTAGCAAGGTTAAGTTGCCGTACGAATGAATCATTCATGCAAACAAAATAGCAAAAAACCATAATAACCGGATGCCGTGCAACTAATAAAAAATAAACCTTTAAATAATAACGGAGAAACAAATTTACCTTTCTTTGTCGCTGTGTTTACTTGTTTGAGAAAAGCTTGCCATGTTTACCCACAATGTATAAACTACTGCTCCAGGATTCAATATGTGACGTGCAAAATTCCGTACGTGGCGCCACTGCAACCGCTAAGCAAAATAAATATAGTAAAGCTTTTATGTCTTCGATGAAAATGCCTTATGTTTCGAGAGTAAATTTGGAGTGATTCAATTTTCTGTCCTGAAAAATGTAGAATTTTATCACGTGTAAATAATTATAAATTAAATGTTAGTGGGATTAGTTGATAACAATTCAGATAATTTTCATCTATTAGAAATGATAAGAATAATTTAGTTCATTTTTACTCTATTTCGAAAAAAAAATAGGAAAATACTTACTGAAAAAAGTGAGGATTTAACTATTTTTCAAGTTTCGCCTCAAATGTTTCATGATTTCAAGTTAATTATGAACAGTTTTGAATGAGCAAAAACATTTCATACCGACACAGAACTAATAATAAAGTCAAACTTTAATAAGAAATCAAAAAAAAGAAAACCGAAAAAGTTCGGAGATACGAATTACACGAAAATTTTCATTTCCGCAAATCTGACCAATTCTTGGAAAGAGAGAAAAAAAAAGAGGGTGTGGGCTCGTCCGGGATTTGAACCCGGGACCTCTCGCACCCGAAGCGAGAATCATACCCCTAGACCAACGAGCCAGTTATAGGTTTGCGCAAAAATTAACCACTTGTTCTGAGCTTTTTGCGAAAAATTCGCATGCGAAAATCTATTTTTGCATTATAGGACAAAAAAATCACATACACAGCACTTAAATGCCCAACTTGAAGAAGCATAAAAGCTAGAATATTTTGAGATTTGCCAATATTTTACAAAAAAAAAGTTGGAGAAAAGAAACAAACGAGCTTCGGCTAAAGAGGCTAAATCGGCCGATGCAAGCTACAGCTGAATAGAAAATCGACGACTAAGTGAGTTTTCTAGAAATTACTTCGATGCATGATCTTGAGCTTGAACGTTCAAGTTTTATTGCTTACCTAAAAGAAAAAAAACTCTAGAATATGGAAAACTATATGAGTGATTTCAATTATTATCCTAATAGGTAATGAAAAAAAATTAATGAACAGATAACAACGAGTCGTTTTAGCAAACGTAAAATTGGGAAGCAAGCCTGCGTGCAAAACTGCAGCCTAACGCTTCAGCTTTAAAACTCTGCGCTTATGAAAATATATTATAAAATATCGCGCGCCACTTCCATAATAATTCACGCGCCGATCCACGCATCAATTACGCCGACGACGGGTGTAAATGAGAGCCGTGTCGTGACACTTTTCATTCCATCGTGCGTAGTACCCTTGACCTTAACATTTAAGCGTCAATCAAGATGTACATTCCCATTTAGCACAAAAATAGACGAGAGAGAGAGAGAGATTACAGCTGCACACGCGTGATTTTGGCATAATTAATCGATCGAAGGTAAATCAAGAGTAATACGGCGTAGAATAGCACCGCACTATACTGGATTTTGACCGCTCGCACGGAAATTGACACACAAGACATCCAAGGTGACTCCATTCTTTTCGTTAATATTCATTTGAAGAGTGGAATGCGCGAATTTTTTTTTATGCGGTTCGAAGAAGGCCCATGACCTTTGCCAGAAAAAATGTTTCCAATTTTACAACGATTCTCGGGAGCGGACTTTCGTAAAATAAAAAAAATCTCCACAGCGATCACGCGGGTTTGTGTGTTTGGCCATCGCCGAAATCTCCGCGAAACGCCCGGATGCGACGACGATCGGTGCAACGAACTTGCACAGAGTTTATAACGAAAGCCAGACTCTTTTCTTTCTCTCCCCCGACAAATAAACACGATCATATAATGGCACCATGTGCACCGCGATCGAAAAAGCCCCGAGCGCGCGGATGGGAGATTGGAACCAGACTTGCGAGGCAGCAGCAGCGGCGATCGGCACGCGTCATAGCGCGACCGATCATCATTATCATCGGCATCAACGGCATCGCGGCGCGGTGGCGTCCTTTTTACATATAAAAACGCGCGTGTATGTGTATAATGAATATATACATACATAGACGAGACTTGTGCAAAAAGAGGAGCAGAGCCGAAGCGCGCGCGAGTCTATATTTTGCCCCACTGCAGAGTCTCTTCTCTCTTTCCAGTCTCGTCTCTGTATATCACCGCTGCTGCTGCTGCTGCTTGCCTGCCTGCCTGCCTGTGTGCCCAAGTTTTTTCGTACTACTACTCCACGTCCAGATTTTCGCGAGTCAAGGTGAAGAGTGCAGCAGCGCGAGTCCAGAGAGAGTCGGTACTGCGGCGCGAATCGGTTCGGATCTGTCGATATCTGTCATGGGAATGACGAGAAAAGCGTCGGGCGGGCCTTGAGACTTTTTTTTGGATTTTATTCGGAAAATTTAAACTAATCGTTTTCGTGCAAAGAGATAAAAAACAAAAAGCGATGGAGATTTCGTTGCGACTCAGTCGTTGGTTGATGATAATGAGTTTGGGGTTGACACTGATCATCGGTAGCAACCATGCCATGAGGCTGCCAAGGCTCGCACGAGAAGACGAGGGTGAGTTGGATAATTTAGTGATTGAATAATTTCAAAAATAATCATCTTTTCTGTACCATCTATAGGAATGCCCTAAAACAGTAATTGCATACGATTCACCATTACTAATTATCGACATGTTAAATTATTTTTTTAACACGGTAATCGGTCGTTGTCGTCGCGAATACACGATCGCGTCGTGTATTCTCTGGCAAAATTAGGAAAATTGGAAGGTGTCGTGCTTGCGAGTAATTTACTCTGCGGCGCGCACGTTGTTACAAAAAAATAACTATCATATTGTACTATATCTACTACAAGAAGCAGCGACAGTCAAATTTGGATAGTAATGCAGCTATTCTTTAGCCCGATAGCATCTCTACACACGCTACTGCCGGACTCGCTCTTATTTTCTTTTCGTTTGTACACTCGATAACCGGTAAATTTGCGTAACCATTCCATCAAAACCAAAAAATAAATAAATAAAACATTCGCACAATCGCGCGATAAAATTATTAATAGCTCTCTCGTCTCTAAACGAGTTTTCGTATATTTTTCGGGGATTGCGCAAGCTCGAGTTCGCTCGTGTGTTATCCGTCGATATTCATATCGAGAAAGGGGAAATTTATCGATCTCGATAACAAATTGTATAAGTGCACCCACTTTCACGAATTTCAAAATCCGTCGATCGTGACTACCTTTCTTTTTTTTTTTATATGCAAATTCATAAACGCGCATCGCGAATTCAAACTTCGACGATTGAAGGCCAAAAATAGCAAAGACACACAGCGGTGTACAGGTAGTGGAACACGTCGTTACGCGCTCATATACTGCATCTACTATGCCTGCACGCATGCACTGCAGAGCAAGAGTGACGATCCCTAATCAGGCTCACACATACACGCGCTGACATAGACATTATATATACAACTTCATTATAACTTTGAACGTGTACGCGCGCGCGCGTGCACTACTATATACATGCTGCTGCTGCAGATGGGTCGCTGCAAAGCATAGAGGAGGACATACTGGAGGAGGAGGAGAGCAGCACAGAGGAGACGAGCCACGACGCTAACGGCCGAGGTCAGCACTTCGATTACAAAAAGAGCGACGAGTGGCCGAACGAGTATCCGATCTGCGCCGGCGATCGTCAGTCGCCCGTCAATATCGAGCTCCACGATGTCAGGTCCATGGAGCCGGGCAGGCCGCCCCTCGGTAGATTCGGATACGACAAGAAACCTACGAGAATGAAGATCGTTAATAATGGTCATACGGGTGAGCACTCAATTTATACATACCGTTTTCTCTTCGCGACGATGGTACGTGAAGATTTGAACTTGTTTTTTTTTTTGGCGCAGTTCAATTGACCGGCGAGTGGCCCGCGAAGGATACACCGACTATTTACGGAGGACCATTGACCGGTCTGTATGAACTTGCTCAGATTCATTTCCATTGGGGTCCGGATAATACCGCAGGTAGCGAACATACAGTAGCTAATCAAAGGTATGCAGTAATTAAATATTCTTAAAAATTAAAATAATCAATCCGGTATGGAAATCATAAAATTATTTTCTAGCTTCCCTCTGGAAATGCACCTTGTTCATTGGAAAAAATCGTATGAAAATATAAGCGAAGCTATGCTTCACGACGATGGTTTAGCTGTTATTGGATACCTTATGTCTGTACGTATAGATAATAATATCAACATCATAAACATAAAAAATGTGCGTAATTAACATTTTTAATTTCTATAAGGTGGATAAAAATCCAAACATAGGGTTGGAGCGAATGCGTGCAAGTTTTAATAAAATATTAAGACCCCAGCAAACCACAGAAATCGATCCTTTTCCTCTCACATTATTCGACTTAGACTTACTTAAAGAAGGATATGTTACATATGTAGGTTCTCTTACAACACCACCTTGCAACGAGTCTGCTATTTGGTTACTGTCAGTGCGTATCAAAGATGTGACAATGGATGAGGTTCGTATTTAGTATTCAGTTATAAATTCAATAGAAATATATTGTTTCATATATGTTTGAATATTTTTATAATAGATGGACTCATTTAGAAAACTTAGAATGGAAAATCATAATGAGCATAATTACAGAAGAGCTCAACCACTGAATGGAAGATCTATTACTTATTATTACGATATTTTTGGAATTCACTAACTACATATAATTGATTCAAAATGACACGTTATATTAAAAATAGTATTCTAGCCAAAGGTTTAGCTATAGCGAATGGTGTTAATGTTAGATTTAGTAATTTAATATTAAAACATAAACATACAAAGACATAATTAATAGTTACAGTAACGAACTGATGTTTCAATTGATATTTTAGGCCAAAAATTTTATAATACTATCATCTATACTATCGACTGTAAAATGAGAACTAATAATTTGTATATAAAAGTAATGATATTTGTGTATGCGTTATAAGCTAAATGTTATTAACAATGTTCTACTTAGTAAGATAATCAACTGCGAATGCTGCTCATGAAAACAGATAAAAAAACTGAAAGAAAAAACTTACATAGTCGAAGTCATATGGGTAGTACATGATTGCCAAATGGGTCGCAATAGGGTGCATCCAACAAAGTCACTGTGATATAATTCGTAACTGAATTACGCCAACGTTATATTTCTGAACAATAAAACTGGTACAATTCATTAGATTCATGAAAAAAAGTAAAATAATTCGATTGTACGTTTTTCGAACGTTATTCTCCTTTCATTACCTGTTCAAAGTTCTCTCAAGATTCCTTCTTCTCGTAAAATATGATTAATTATTTATATCCATATAAGTAAGGTTGTAAATTTGACTAAATGTAACGGTTCAAATGAAGACCAAATTCTAACTTGCACGCACTGGTCTAATAATAAAGTTCACTAAATGTTACGATTTGAACGTAGACTAAATTTTAACATGTAGTATGCACTCGTCGAATTATAAATTTTGCCAACCGCAACGGTTCGAATGAAAGCCAAATTTTAATTACTTTTTATTTTTACTGGTCAGACAATAAATTTTATCGAACGTTACGGTTCATGCAGACCAAATTCTAACTTGTTCGAACTGGAAACTGAATAACAGTTTAGCTGCAACAAAAGCGCGGGTTAATACTCAACGAACGAGGACGACACCGATTTCTTCCACTGTAAAAGTGCGGCCTCTGCAACTGTCGCACGGAAGCGGCACGCACTCCACATTTCCACAGTGTTTACACGCACATACACACACCGCGAAGCAATGAAAATTCAAATAATTTAATAGAATATAACAAAGTTGGTAAAATACAGTAATGATTGTAATCAAGCGAGTGGGAAATTAAAAGTCACAGGTAAATATTTGATAAGTTTTTTATTTAAGAATCGTAGAATATAGTATTCTCAATTTCGCCTACAAATTATAACCGAAAAAACTAAACTACTTTTTTTGTGAAACCCCTGCGGTCTTCGAACTCATACAGTCCATTTCGAACGTTCGTCTCGAGTGCCCATAAACGAACGTCAATACAGATTGCAAGCATTCGATCATGTAGCAAGTTAAAATCGAAGGCTGCGGTAATGTTTCTAAAGATTTTTCCACGGCTTTCGATAGGGTCTCGATGGCTTTTCTATCGAAAAGATGATACTTTTTGTCGAAATAAAGAGTAAAAACTTCTTGGGAAGTTTTTAAAATTTCTCGTTCTATTGGGCTCTTGGCAACGTCCACGATGTTCTAATTAAAATATTATAGAATTTATGTTTTTATATTTGCAATAATTTTTTATTGAATATCACTACGTACCAGAGAACAATCCAAAATTGGTAATAAAATTGAAGGCCATTTTTCGATGCAAGGCTGGCAATCGCATTCAAAATTATATTTTTCTAAAATCATTTTTCTGTCCTCGTAACTTCTCGTAAAGAACATTGAAGTATAGGATATGAATAGCTATTGCAAACAAGTTTAAGAACATATTAAACTGATGGAAAATGTTAAAAATTAGCTAGTGTAAAAAACGTGACATTACTTGTGAGCCTTTTTCAATTGGTTGTAAAGCACAAAGAGCCACTTTTTGATCCTGAATGTGATATCTTTTTGCGTTAGGAAAACAACTATGATTAATAAGGCTGGTTAGTGGAATCACAACTCTGCTCGTCTCATCTTTTAATTGATTTATCGCATCAAAACCAGGTTCTGGATCTTCATCTTCATTTGGAGAATACTACATAGATGTTTGTTTCATATAAATTTTAGAACTGAGATTACATAAAAAACTATTTGAAAATACCTACTATAAATGTATTATTATGTTTGATGTAGCATAGTTTCATCAATAATTTTCCCACATATAAAATATTATTGTCAGTTTCAAAATAATCAAAACTAGTTATATCAATTTCTTTTTCAGGCAAAGGACTTAATTTTATTAATATGATTAAAATGATCCATAAATCTTCAGCCATCATATCTAAATATGATGAGTTATACTTATATCCACATTTTATCAGAGAATATATACTTTTGAATGTTGAAAATGTCTCGTCTTCTGAAAAACCTCTACTGCAAACATCTACAAATTAAATTAAGTATAAATGAGAAAATCAACATTTTATATCATGTTTTATAACGTTATCATTTACCTGAGCAGTCTTCAACTGATTTTAAGTCTTTTTTCAACTGATCAATGCTACCACTTTCTTTCAATCCTTGTATGAGCATTCTAATACAAACATGGTAAAACATCATATAATTTGATACTAATTTAAAAGCATTTGGCATGACTGAACATTCAATATCATGATGCTTTTCCCAAGCTACTTTTTTACAATTTTCTGAACAGTAAACTGCCCAAGTACAATAATCACAGGGTACTGGAGTCCAAGGAACTAATGAGCAATTATTACAATTGCTAAAGTTATAATCAGCATCAGTTACTGCAGCATATACTTTTTCAACATAGATAACATCTCCTGGTTTAAAATCCTTTTGAGCTATTAAGTGTCTACCATATTTTTCATTGTAATCAACTGACACAGCTTCTTTAATACTTGTTTGTTCTATTTTAGCAAGTAAGTTCAAAGCATCTTTGTGATCTTTTCTCTCAAAAATTTCATTTGTAACTCCACCAGTATTTTTAACTTTTTCAATTAATTTTTTTATATTTAGTTTACATTTTTCATCATTCTCTGCATCACTGATACTATCATAAGTAATTTGGGCTTCTTCTAAAACTGATTCATGCTTAGAAGACCCTAATTTAGCTAAGCATTCAGCTTTTCTACACAATAATTTGACTCTCAACACTTGGGATTGTGTAATAGCTAGAGCTCTATCAATTATTTGTATGCTCTCTTGTAATTTTTCTATATGTAATAAAAATGCTGACAAATTTCCAAGAGCTTGTGCTTCTTCTTTCGAATTTTTGGGTGCCAAAGCAATACTTTGACAATAAAAATGAAATATACCTCTATGAGTTAAGGTAGTATGCTTTCCCCTGATGTACAAATTATTCCCTTTGATTCTCGCTTCTTCCGATTCTTTAGAATTTTTCGGATTAATAGTTGATATTTCTTTGAAAATTCGTTCGATTTTACTTTTGTTACTTTTAAATGCTTTGATTAACAATTCCTCTTCCTTTTCCATGGTTCCGCGATTTTTTTCGTACAAAAATTTCGAAAGATTTCTCCAACTGTATCTGCGAAACGCAACAGCCAAGTTTCCGTGTACAACTGAACGTATGAATACCAGTTATATATGCATGAAGACCGGCAAATGTCATACTCGGCGCCCTTGTAGGTCTTCAGCGAGTAACTAATCGCAAATTTCTCGAAACATGTTGGTATTTATAATCAATTGATTAGAAAAAATTGTTTCAACATTTTCACCAAATCATTAAATAAATTAAAAAAATAATTGCAATACTCTTTTCGTCTCTAGTTTATTAATCTACTTATAACAGTAAGTATAATGAAAAAGTAATAGAAATTAAAAATTTTTACAATGGAACTATAATTTAAATAATTTGGCTTTCACATGTTCAAAAATGTCGTATAAGATAAAAATCAACTAATTACCTAATTGTAACAAATTAAAATAGCCAATCTTATAGATTAACAGCTTACTGCAAATGTTAATAGAATAGAATATTTGACAAACATTTATACAGTGGGTACGCATAAGAATTCATGCTTCCTTGTGTTTTTTGCTTTTATGATGCTCACGAGTTGGTGATGGAGATCTTGATTGATTGCGCTTTGGTTTGAATTGATCTGGATCAGGTGTGTATTCTGGTACTGCAAAGCAAATTGAATATAAATTTTAGGTATCTTTATGATTTAAACTAAAATGTAATTGAAGTATAAATATTGACTTACTCAAACGTGTAGATGTGAGTGGAATATAAGCAGGTGGCTCGTAAGGAGGATTGCTAGATTTCATCAAATGTCTAAATACAGTGCACAGGATTTTTCTATTGTTATCTGAACGCCATTTACTATGAAACCAATTGATCATATTTCTGAATGTTGTTGGAGTCATTATGGTGTACCTCAGTGCTGCCCATGGTACGCCAACACTGCCTTGGTAAAATAATTCCCTTACGTATTTTATTTGATTATATCTTTCATGATCTTTGTTTTCCTTTAAGAAATCCATTATACTTTGAAACAAATTCTCAAATTCATCGATCATTTCTTGTGTGGATGGTGCATCAATTGTCTGTAGAATGCTCATGAAGTCACCATTAGCTAAACATAAAAAATAATTGTATTTATTGAAATCTAAATGATTCACTTCTGTATTTCAGTAATAAATAAGAAAGTAACACTAACGAGCATGCCTGAGCCTGCGATAGTCCACCCTCATTTGTCTCCATGCCTTGCTGACCCACTCAGCGAGCAGTGTTCTGGAGCAATTGATACCATTCCATGGGTAATAGGTCGCTCTGAAGAAGGCCTGCTCCGAGGCTCTCGACGAAAATATAAGGCTTTGACTCTCGTTGTCGAGTATGACGCGATCCTGAAAGTTCATGATCCACTCGAGCGCCTGGCGATATCTCTGACAGTCCTGGTCTATCGACAGGCCGTAGGACCAAGGGCCGTATTTTGTTGCTTTGAAATAGCGATCCTTGACGAAGCCACCACCACCACCAGTACCTGCACCCCCAGGGCCACTACCACCACCACCGCCACCCGAGGATGTGTTGCTTCGTCGATGGCGCTGGCCGGACGGATTGTTCGAGCCCTTGGACGACGACGAGGGCGAATTGTTACCCTCGTCGCCGCTGCTGCTGCTACTGCTACTGTTGCCGGTCATTTCCGTGCGAATTTCCGCTGGCTGCCGGACACTGGCGGCCTTTTCCGTCCCAATTTCCGCTCAACACTTCGTGCGATAATCAATTTCGTAAACAAAACTTTCACGCACTGCGACATGAAAATAACCTCATAATAACGCCGTAGCCGCTGCACACCGTCGCGATCGTAATATCGCGCGAGCCCGAGCGTTTATTTATCCATAACAAAACCGCCTATACTTGTTTTTTGCTCGCGAATTACTGATGTTTGTGCGTTCTTTTGTTTGTGTAAAGTAAACACGCATAGATTTTTAGACACCGAAGGCGAAAAGGGCTGCAGTCTCGCGTAGTATACTACACCACTATATATTGTTATCATGTATATAATAGCAGAAAAGTTTGCGGAGCCTCGGCTTCCTATCGGACACCGGCGCAAAATTCGTCGCTGCGTTGAGAAAAAAAGTGTCAGATAAGCTGTGGCGGGTGTTCACACTCGCAGCAGCATCGAATTTCAATTCCACTATATGTGTATGTTCTTAATATAGGCCGTAACTCAAACAAGAGAGAAAGAATAAAAGTACTACATTAGGCGCAATTCGCAACGCACGTATAGTGCCGTGTGCTGTGTGTGCTGCACACACAGAGCTGGGTTATACTTAAATAATCATTATCGACTGGGGGGCTCGCTCGAGCTTACACGTTTTACGTGTGCTGCATCAATTGCAAAAACCGTATATACCATAGTCGTGTGTGTGTGCGAATTAATAAATGTTAAACGATCTAATGGAGTCGCACTGCTGTGACTCTCTATACATTACTGACCATGCACTTTTATATACATGTAAACACCGTCAATCCGTGTCGTCGTCGTCGTGTGTGCATGTATTTATCGACTTTGTTTGGATGTGTTGTGACCTGCGCGCGGGGCCGCACTATATGCCACTGACACTAAATATTACAACTGCATGCGCGAAAGTTTCTAGTATATTTTTATTATGTTGTTTCCAAGCAACATTTTCCTTTTTCTGCCTCGAGGCATTTGTGTATTGTAGTTTTATCAGTCATCATATTTCGCGTTAATAATTGAAATCGAGTTAGGGTGGTAGCTGCTCGACGGTAATTTATTTATTGAAATGCATTTGGCTGAAATCGAATATTCTACTTTTAAAAAAACCGGAAAAGTAGAGTGAAAAAATAAAAGATCTTGGACTGTAAGTGAAAATTAATTTGAATAATGATCGATGAACGCCATTTTGGGTATCGGCATACAGACGCGGATTTCCGAAATTGATTCAGCTTGCCGAGATCATACGTGCGGAAGACCTATGACTATGATAAATAAGTTTGTGTTTAACAAAAACAAATCGAGTTGATATATTTAAAGTTGTCATTTTGAAAATGAATAGTCATGCATTTGGTAGAATGAAAAAAAAAATTTTAGTCGGTAGTTTAATTATATTAATTTAATATTCTTTTTGTATTGATTTCGCACGATTTCTATGATAATGTAGATTTCGCTTACAGTTAAGTTTGTATTATGACTAGTAGCGTACTTTACTGGCAGAACCTTTAGGTTACAATATTAGCAGAGCGCAGAGCAGGCAGTGAAATTCGCTTTTGCACCGCGCAGAAATGACATCTGTGACTTGTGAGCGAAAACACTCATTAACGAAAGAACAACTACTCCGTTCTGGTCTCAACGCCAAAACAGCGAAGAGTTTATTTATAATGAAGATTGTTGTTTATGTTTGTGTTGACAGTGTTGAAGCATTGATTGCTTGAAGAAGTTCAAACAGTTGGCCGAAGAATCAGTTCCCATGGACGAAATTGCATTCGTTCATTTCGAATGACTCACAGCTTGTAAATAACTTCTTTGTAGGTTATGATCGATGCAATATTTATTTTTATTTGTATACAAACAATCTGATAATTGTCATTTCAGATTGGAGAAATATTCGATCGAGAAAAATGAGTGACACCGACTCGTCCACTTGTTGTAGCGTCAGAGACGAAGAGCTGGGCTACTACTACAAGTGTAGGGCAGCTTTTGAAAACAGCGATAAGGAGAACAACATAGAGATGATTGCAAATTTGAATAAAATAATCAAGTCGATCAAGGTATTTCATCAGTCACCTCTCTACACTGCCATATACAAACAGAATCTTGGCCTGACAAAGAGACTATTGAAAATAGTGTCACTGAGTGACATGGATTTCAGTGCTACTCAATGTTTTGAGCTACTGCTAGACAAAGATAACCGAGAAGTATTAACTCTAGTTTTAGATGATTTTATCAAGCGTAAAATTAATCCAATAGACGGTTATGGGATTTCACCTTTTCACATTGCTTGCTATCTGGGCGATGTTAATTTAATGGAGGAATTTTTGAAAATGGGGAATTATGTAAATTTATGCGTTCATTCGTCAGATTGTCACTTTTCTGGCTACTCTCCTTTGCATTTCACTGTTCAGTCTGAGAATCCAAATGCTGTAGATTTATTATTAACAAAGTACAAATGTGATGTTACGAAAAAGAATGGAAGGGGTAAAACTGCATTTTACTTGGCTTGCGAATGCCCAAACGAGCCTGTTTTAGACTTATTACTAAAATTTCATTTCACAAAGAACAAAAATACTGTCAGTGATAATGGCTTTTCGGTCATTCACGAGAAACTATTTTACAAGCACATGATTCATTTTAACGTCATACGCTATGTTAAATTTGCTTCTCCTTGGACAAGCTGGACCCCGTTGCATTATGCCGTCGTCATGCAGAAACCACACTTGGTTGAATTTCTGGTCAACCTCGACGTCGATATCAATGCTAAAGACGAAGAAGGTATGACCCCTCTTCACTTGGCTTGTCAATACAACGCTGAAATGTTCAGCAAGCTCACATCCAGCAAATCGCACAGTCAAGCTGAAATTAATTACTGGATACTAAACCAAAACGAGCAATTAAAAATTGTTGAGATACTTTTGAAAAAAGGTTGCGACGTCAATACCAAAGATAAGTTAGGAAAAACCCCATTCTTTCACGCACTGGAAAACTTTGCCAAAATATATCCATTCAAGATAGACGAGTTCGTTCGGCGAAATCTCATCCACAAGCGTAAAAAATTGATCGAACTGCTCTTGAGTTACGGCGCTGACGTGAGAATCGCCGACGAAGAGGGCATAACGCTTCTTTACGATCTCGCCTGCGGAGACCAGGTGTTTCACGAACAGGACAAGGTCGAGGTAGCCAAAGCACTGCTGATCCGGGGAGCCGACGTGAACGCGATAGCGAGCGACCACGGCACACCCCTGTACCTGGCCATACGCAATCAATTTCTCAGTCTCGCGGAGATCTTCGTCGAGCACGGGGCCGACGTCAACATACGCTGCTCGTCGCAGAAGGATTTCTCGCCCCTGCACAGCCTCATCTATCACTCGGCTTACTCGGAGGCCTCGGTGAGACTGTTGAACATGCTGCTGGAGCACGGGGCGGACGTGCACGCCAAGGAGCTGGGCAAGGCCACCGCGCTGCACCTGGTGATCGACGCCCACGGCATCCAGAACGAGCAGGTGATGCACACGGACGACATGGCGCTGGCACTGCTCCAGCACGGCGCCGACGTGCACGCCAAGGACCAGTACGGCCAGACGGCGCTGCACCGGGCCTGCTTGAATCGCTACTTGTGCGGCACGCAGCTGCTTCTGGAGGCCGGTGCCGACATCAACGAGACCGACGAGTACGGCAACACGCCCCTGGACAGCGCCTGCTATCGCATACAGCGCGACCAGCGCAACGGCTTCGTCGTCTGCATCAGGCTGCACATCGCCAAGCTCGTACTTCTGGGCCGCAAAGTCAGCAAGCGCAATCAGGATCGGCTCGCCGAGCTCATGAAGATGTACTCGTATCGATTTCCGCTGCCGCCGATCGACGCCCAGGTCGACGCCTGCCTCGACGAGATCCAGCGCATGAAGTCCGTGCGGGTCAACGTCTACAGCAGCCTGTACGACGTGGCGCGTCTCGAGTCCGACGACGAACTCGTCAAGCACTCGAAGAACGAGGAGTTCTGCCGCCTCGTAGAGTCCGAGACGTTCCTCGCCGATTACCGACACTACGGCAGTCTGCTGCGGGTGCAGCTGAGCAGGGGTCGCGCCCGGGCCAAGCTGTACTCCGCCGCGGAGGACGGTCTGCGCTCGTGCTGGCAGAGGTCGGACAGCGGCTCGCTGCCGGAAATGTGCATCGAGAGGATCCTGCGCTATCTCAGTATTGAAGACTTGAAGAGACTAAGTCAATGCTTATAAGGAGAGAGAGAGAGAAAGAAAGATGCGAAGTTATGTAATAAGTTCGTTTATCGATCGATATCTATTGATTTTGTATTTTGCACATTTTAAAAATCGTATATGTACATATTTACATAAAAAAGTCCAAGAAATAATGAAATTATTATTATTATATAATATATATAACATACGTTGCGCCCTATTATTGTTCACGATTGATTAATTAATGAATTGTAAAACGATCGTTATGTATACACATGAAATGGTCTTGATTTTTTACTCATTTTTTTTTTTTTATAAAGAAAAACATAAAATTTGACATCTATACGGAAAATTTGAATAAATCTAACAAGTATTATCAACCAAAAAATCGTTTGTGTCTCTCATTGAGGAACCAATCCATATCATCGATAATGCAAAATTTGAACGATTCAGCATGTATAGGCAGGGCGGAGAGCTCCCACTACGCGCCGCCGCGACTCTTCTGCTCTGTTCTGTGTGTGCAGAAAATAGCCAGTCTGCTGGAGAATAAACTACACTATCACACACACACACACATGTATAATTCACACGCACACGAGTCATCGCTGCTGCTTTGCCGCGGGGCGACGGCGGCGGCGATTCTCGCTCGCCTCCTCGCGCGCGTGCTTAGCCGTCGTCGTTGTGGTGTCGTTTCGCAGCTGCGCGTCAGTCGTCGTTGGCATACCACGAGAATCGCGTGCAAAAGTGCTCTGCTCTGGACGTTTTATAAACATCCGTCGTAATACCAACAAATCCGTGTGAAAGTCTCGCGCCCAGTGCATTTTCGTTACAAGTTTGATCTATATAGTAAAATCAGGATGGCCGACAAGCAAAGCGTCTGCATCATCGGCTCGGGCAATTGGTAAATCAAGCTTTTATTTTTTGCCCGTTAATCTCTCCTCCTCCTCGCACCCCCCCATTGCTTTGAGGTTATTACCACAGTGGAAAAACAACGACGTCTGGCAGGCAGACGGGCGGTCGGGTGCGCGCGTGTTTAATTATCTAATTATTCCCCGCATTATCGGCGATCGTCTGCTCCAATTTCGCCTTGATTCTCTCTTGTTTCTTTTTATCTACTTGCTCACGCGCCTCGATGATAATACAAGACTCATTACTACGAGCGATGCTTGCGCTTAGATATAGTAGCACACCTTGGTAACTCGTCTTTTTTAGAAAATCAATCGCGAGCTTCGTACGTATAGTACTGTATGCACTGCACGCTGTAAAACTTCGCGGATACTTACGAATTTCTACGTTTGCAAACGAACGAAGCATGGCATATCGCTGGCACATGCCCGATAACGCGAATCGTTCGATTCGATATTTCAAAACGAAGGAAAAAACGGGAGCGAGCGTGAGTACTCTACCAGCGATATGCACTGGTCAAACATACGTATATCATTCCGATGAAGCAATCGCGAGCGAAAATGAAAATAAAAAAATAAGAAACTGGTTTTTTAAAGAACACCAACTCATCGTTACGCATCTCTCGGCACACGTGCGTGTGTACAACGTAGTGTATAGTACACATACTTTTTCCGCTAAATGAGTACGAGCCCCTTTCTCGTATAAACACACAAAAATATTAATCACCTTACACTGTGTATCGCTCGTGTGTGTACACTGTATTATACAGAATGATAATCTATATCGGTGCTGTCCAGCATGGGGTATTTCGAAAGTTGTTTGTCTGCTGTGCGTGTACACGCATAATGTATATCGATACATATACACAACAGCAGCAGACGCAATGCAGCGTCGTTTTTTTTTTTCTTTCTCTCGTCGCATAATCAAAATATACTACCACACGCGTCTACGAGACGACGACAATCACCGAAAAAAGCAAATAAATAACAAAAAAAAGCTATTTATCGCGGTCGTCGTTAATGTATATATAGTAGGTGTTTCGCAATTTTTACGAGTCCTCTCACGTGTTTCCCATAAAAAATTCATCGGATACCGGTTTTCATCCAGACTTGCTTTTTTCTTTCGCGAGTGAATGAGCATGTAGCGGGCCACTCGCGCGGAGCTTATCTCGTGCGTAAATGTGTGTGTTACATTATATATACCACTCGTCGTCGTGACGCGGAAGAATTCGCAATCTCGTGAATTCTCAACTTATGTACTAACGTGTGTCGAATAGGCCCGAGTTTTGTGATACAATCGTCAAACATTTGCTAATCATTGAGAGATTGCTGACACGTTTTTTTTTTTTCTGGTAATTTTATTTTTACCCGCGCGTGTGGCAATACAATCGACGCAAAGATAGCAGTTGAACACATCGTAATTACACAGACACACACGTGTTTATAAATTTTAAAATTAAATACGTACACATGCCGATAAATCTTAGCATCCGATCATGCTTATGCACACCGATGCAGGATACGGTTTAAGTACTAAACGCGGAAGCTGCCGAGAGAGAAGAGCCGCAACGGAGAATTGGAGAAAAAAGCACGTGTGCATCGCGTCGCTGCTTATGACGTTATATAGATATAGATACAACGCTGTATTTTATTCCTATATATATATATTCCACTGGCGCTTTTAACATTGCGGCTGAAGGCTGCGTCCCTGACCTTACACCTCTTTCTCTCTCTGCCTCTCTCTCTCTCTCTCTCTCTCTCTGCCTCTCTCTCTCTCTCTCTCTCTCTCTCTCTCTCTCTCTCTCTCTTCCTCTCTGCAGCCATCCTACACAATATGTATATAGTTATACATACAAATGTATGCACAGATACAGATCGCCGCAAGCTCAGGCGCAGCGAAATATAGTAAATTTACGATGACTCTTCTATGACAATTTCCATTGACCGTTATTATTATTGTAGGGGCTCGGCGATCGCCAAAATCGTGGGCAAGAATGCCGCGGCCGACGACAAGTTCGAGGATCGCGTCACCATGTACGTCTACGAGGAGATGATCGACGGCAAGAAGCTCACCGAGATCATCAACGAGACCCACGAGAACGTCAAATATCTGCCCGGACACGCGTTACCCGAGAACGTCGTAAGTATTTTAGAGATGAAAAAAACCGCTGCCAATGTATTGGCAAGTAGCTTCCTCATACTTTTTTTTTAACTTAAAAATAATTTGAAAATATTAATATCATCTTTTCT
>CACVKI010138837.1:0-33767 GCA_902732785.1 Trichogramma evanescens
GAGAGAGAGAGAGAGAGAGAGAGAGAGAGAGAGAGCTCCAGTCTAAAACTGAGCTTGTAAATAGCTCGCTTGGCAGTAAGTTTTAGCAGTAACAGCATAGCAGCAGCAGCAAACCAAACCTTCCTCCTACTCACCCCCGACCCTCCCACGGCACGATTCAAAATATATACACACAGAGACGACGACGTAAGCTAAGCTTCGTACAGCGTTGCTGCTGCTGCCGCGTCGTAAAGTCGAAAAGTCCTCGCTTATACACGTAATGGTATATGTATCTACTTTCTTTGTTTACACGCGCGCGCGCAACTTTCAATGCAAATAATTTCAAAGACGCGCTCTACGCCGAGACGCCGAAGAGAAAAGCGAGCGCGCATGCATGCGATGCACGCGTCTCTTCTCTGTGGATGTACCTCTATGTATTCGAAAGACGGAAAAATTGCTCTTTAATTGTGTTAGTTTTATCACGAGCGAGCGAGCGTCTACGAGCTCCGAGAAAGAAGAGAAAGAGAGAAAGACGCTTTCTTGCTGTATGTATGCGCCTGCACATTTGCGCGCGTCTGTGTCTTTGTATTTTATTGTATACGTATGCACACGCTCGCGTCAGCCAGCAGCGGCTGACGGCTATGTCAAGCTTTTCTACTTCGTCTTCTTTCTTCGACGTACACAAAATGCTCTGTGCATGTAGTACACGCTATACGTGTTTATATATGCTCGCGCGTCTCGCGCAGACTTTCTTCGCTCGAGAGAAAGTGGAAGCCTGCGACGACGTTGCTACTGTTGCGACGTAAATTTATTTGAAAGATTAGGAGAAGCAGTCACATATGTGTATATGTATGTGTATGGGTGAGTGTGCCAAAGACCGACGATGCACGCCGCTCAGCGGAATTTTCCCCTTTTCTGGCGCGCGAAGAAGAAATCGGATCAATCTCGTATTCGTATGCATATATACCGACGACAGCGAATGTACGCGTGTGTGCGGGTGCACACCGGCTTTTCTCGGCGTAAAAAATGCAAAAGTCAAACATCCCGAGCCGCCTACCCAGGAAGAAAAAAGAGGAGAAGCGCACACAAAAGTTTCATACGCTCGAGAGTAAATATAACGAAGGGCTGTGACGACGACGAGAGCGAAATAAATTCGGAGCGCGTTAAAAGCTGGGAATTGTTTTGTAAAAGTCGCGCGCGCTCGCGGCAAGGACCTTCTCGAAAGTCCTTGTGTGAAAATTTAATATTATATATCCGCGATAAGCAGCAGCAGCAGCAGCAGCAGCACACCATAATACTGTCGTCGTCGTCGTCGTCGTCGCGTTGCAGTGCAGGCTCGAAGAGAAAAAAGGAAGAAGCGAGAGAATCGAATCTCCGCATCGTCGGCGCGTCTGTGCGTACAACAACGAGCAAATATATATACAGCGCGCACGGAGTGAGAAAAAAAAAGACGCGTACGCTCGGAGCAGTAATAATGGTCCGCGACGCTGAGTCTGGTACGTATGTCTTGCTCACAGTACGTTTACGCACAAACACACACACACACACACACACACACACACACACACACACACGGATACATATAGAGTAGCAAAGTGGAGTTCTCGGCTCGCGGGCTTCGCCGTCGTTGACAGGCTCACGGGTACTCGCTAATGAACTGAAATAACTCCATAAACTAATGGCTTGTCCTTTCACGCCGTGTGCGCACGAGCGCGAAAACTTTTTTTTCGTCATCTTCCTCTTTCTCTCTCTCTCTCTTCACCGTATGTGTGCTGTACTCTCTCGTATGTGCTTTCTGTGGCCACTGCTGCTGGCCACGCTCTCGTGTACGATGTCGCTCGTGCAGAGCGTTGATTGCTATTTTAGGATTTTACGCGGAAAAAATTCAAACTGCTCGACGTGCTCGTAGTGTAGTATACACTCGAGATGACTTTGTTGACAGTCGACTGCCGTATGGATGAGATACTCGAAAAGAAAAGAAAAAAAGAAGCAGGAAAAAAATCATCGAGCAAAAATTAAAGAACATAAAACGTGTGTATTATGCGTGTCATTTTCTTTTCCTCGTTTGGTGAACGAGCTTCGGCAAAATGTAATAACGTACGTTACATCCGCTCGGATATCCGACTTTTTATCTCTGCGCGCAGCCGAGTCTTGGCGCATTCCGATAGAAAAATTTGCCACGCTACATCGAGTCGCACCGGCGCGCTCGTGACCCTCGAAAAAGTCGCCGAGCATATCCTACCACCACTACACGCATCGGCCAAGCAAGTACATAAAGCGAAAGAACAATAAAGCCAATCCAGCCGCATCTAATCAGCCTCTATACTATTATATCCCCCACGCTCGATTCGTGTCCCGTTCTCTCTCGAATTAAAGGTAATCTCCGTCGGCTTCGATGCTTTTTTTTCTACCCCCCGCGGACGGAAAAGGTCAATTTCGCGGAAAATCAAGTTGGCGCGCAGATAAAAAAACTTTCGGCCACTACGTATCGCATTACCCAGCGCATTGGCAGGTTACATATATCCATCCATCGTGAAAAACAACTGCCCCGCTTAACTACGTGCCTCAATGGTCCGTACGAGTCGAGAGCCGATGCACAGAGCTCGGCTCATGGAGATTAATCTCGCGCGAACCGAACCGACGAAACTTTGATCGTTTTATTTAATTTTTTTTCCTCTTCTCTTAATCCTCGACTTTTTGAATCGTGAGCCACGACGACGACGACGAGATGGAGACGCCGCGGTATAAACATCGTGGCGATAATTGCGATGCATTCGCGGCGATAAGACGAAATTGCCGAAAGCACCTGTATACTGCAACAACAGCAGCAGCAGCAGCGTCGAGTGCAGCAAGGAACAGGACACCGGCTGCGCGATGCCGTCGTTGCGATTCTTCAATTTCATATCGTCGAGATAATTACAGATAGTAAACTCGATCTGACTGCTTGCACGATGTGCATATCCGTGCGTGAATACATATGTGATATGCGAGGCTTACTTACATACGTATACATACACTACACAGCGCGCGAGCAGAGCTATAAAGCGAGCGAGTGTGCGCTGGGCGTAATTGAAAGACATCAAGATGAAGGAAGCGAGATGGAGAGATCGAGCAAATGCAGTAGCGGTGCTAAAACACGAGGTGAAAGGAAATGGAAAAAGACACGACTAAGCAGACGTTTATATCGTATTGCATGTCTGCCCATGAACGAGAATAACGAGGTCACTTTACTCCTACGTGTGTGTATATATGTACGATATAATGTTAACAGCAATTACATAAAGAAATCGGAAATTTATGCGCGATGCCAACTGTGTACCTATATACATCGATCCAGACACGACCTGTACAAAAACTGCCCCAGAAATGCCATGCGGCATATCCTAGAGCTCGAGTATAACGACCGTTCGAGAAAGGAAAGACTCGTCCGATCGAGTTAACCGGGTAACAAAGAGCTTATTTTATAGTTAACGATTCCTTCGAGAGTACATACACCAACCAACGCGCACCGTATGTATTTGTATGTATATAATAACGCCCGTGTAGGTTGAAGGTGTTGTGTATACGTGTGTTTATTTTTTTTTTTTATCAGCATCATACATGCATAATATGTAGGTACAGACATGTCGGGAGCGCGCGCGAAACAAGGCGCAGTACCTTTTAACGCCTCGTTCCACGTTGATTGTTCGCTATATATTACGTGTATATTGTGTATAGGTACGCGATGATGAGATGGGTAGATTGGTGCCCGTCGCTGTATTATATATATAGCGTTTATATTATATATAAAAGAGAGGGGAACTTTTCACCGCGTGTTTTATTTTTTATAATTCAACGTGCCCGTATACATGTGTGTAAGCCCCGCTGCCAGCTATTTTCTCTATATGTGTATATGTGCGCGCGCGCCTACGTAGTAATAACGAAGATATTTTAATTAATAGACTTTTATGTTAATTTCATTCGGGGAACCAACGAGCGAGCGCATGAGCGAAAGGAGCGCAAGAGTTGATTGAAATCGGAAAATTCGCGCGCGTTATATCAATCAGCTTTAATACATAATTAAGTTCTTATAAAGCGTTTTACATGGCAGCTCGTCTGATTAACAGGCTGTGCGCTGCTGTAGTAACGCAGCTCGTGTGTGTGTATGTATAATGTGTGCCAACAGCAGCAGCAGTGGCACGAAAATGTTAATGACGTACGCTCGCATGTGCACAAGCTGCGCTATACTACAGCAGCGAGCGAGAGAGAGAGAGAGAGAGAGAGATGAGAACGAGTGTGTATAATTGAAAATCTCGCGGTATGTTATTACTCAAAATTCTCGCACGCGGTTGATGTGCGCGTGCGTGTGTATGTGTTAAAAATAATGCGAAAAGTAACGTCGAAGCTTGAATTTTGTCCTAAATGCGTGCGTACGACGACGAGCAGCTAATTACGTAATCATTGTGATCATCGTCGCTCCTGCGCGAGTATACGAGGTACTTTGCACGCAGCGCGCGCTCGATCGTCATTAAAAATTTCATTAATTCCGGCCGCGAGTGCAGAAAATTCCTATATCCTGCTGGGACTCGCGCGTGTTTTAATATTACCTTTCGTTCTATACGCACGGACATTGATATATAAATAAACACCTGCTGCTACCACCGCTGTGCACAGCTAATGTATATATTGTATGTGTGTGTGTGTGTGTGTGTGTGTGTTCGTCAAAAATCCGCTCGCCCAACGGACACACACAATAGGATTACACATTATATGCCGGCCGCCGCCACGCGCGTAATGAGTGCGTAATTACGTATGCTATACTCGCGCCAGATGCGATTTTCGAGATATTACCAGTCGATGGCTGGCTGGCTGGTGGCGATGGGGCAAATTTATTTTTCGATCGGTCGAAACGGCGGTAGCAGCAGCAGCAGCAGCAGCAGCAGCAGCAGCAGCGCGTTTACTTTGTATTAATTTGGGCGAATTATCAAGTATACGCACGTTCCCGGCAGTGCCAGCCTCTATTGTGTTCCTCTTTTACACTCCGAACTTGTATTTATTGCGATGCAATCGTCACAATAGCCAGTGGGCAACACTTTCCTCTCTCTCACATTTTGTTTGCCTTGCCGCGCGCGAGCATACGGCGGGGCACTCTACTCCTCTTTTTTTTCAGCTCGTATATTTTATATCATCGTAGCGATAATAACAGTTTATACGTGTGTGTGTGTGTACGCGTACTTTGCCCTAAAATTGTATTTATGCACACACGGCGCAAAAGCAACAACAGTAGCAGCAGCAACCTTCGTTCGCGGCCACGCAACCCTTTCTTTCGTTCTTTCTCTCTCTCTCTTCTTTTTTTTTCCTTTTTTATTTTCCATTTCTCCCCTCCCGGTGTATATAAGGAGGAAGCTCGTTAGCACGCTTTATTTCCGCGAAATTTTCGGGGCGCATCGCGATAAATTTAATTGCGCACACTCATATACACACACGTATACGACACACACGCGCGCGCATATGTATACATACACGTATACACATGGTCGGTCCGAATAAGAACGGCAGGAGGAGAGGAGGAGTAGTGTGTGTATGTCTATATGTGTATTATACACCGAGTACCAGGTGCTGAAATAATTGCACAGGCTTTTGTCCTACACACATATCTACATCCTTGTGTCTTCACTCTCATCGTTTTGTACGTTCGTATTTCTTTTTCTTTTTTTTTCTTTCTTTACCTTTGTTTTGTTTCAGTTTTTTTTGCCCCTCTATTTTTTAGTCATCGCGACAAGAGCGGCTCGGTGGGTGCTGTCGCTGCTGCTGCTGCTGCACCACTGGTGCGAAATTTTGTAATGTTTGTTTTTACTGCTGTTGCTGTCGCATATCTACCGCGCGCGTTGGACGGACCCTGCACGTGTATCGCTATTATAATAGTCGTCGTAGTCTTTTGGTACATTTTCACTCGTCTCTCTCGTTTTCTTCTTCTTTTTTTCATTTTGCACGAAATTTGCGTGCATATATGAATGTACAGCAGCATAAAGCTTCTACGTGCGCGGAGCCTGTCGTGATTACGCCCGCCGAGCTTCGCGAATTCGTGTTTGTGTGTGCAGTTATGCCCGTCAACCGTTTGCAGGTCACTCGCATTCATACATACTACACGTGTACATGGTATACAAGAGCACGACATACCTCGAGAGTCTGCAGCCCATTGTTTGTTCGTACATTCGTTATACGTACGCGTATCGCGTGGGTGCCGGGTTACGCGTGATAAGCGATGACAATGTGCGACTCATCGCTTGCCGAAATTCCGTCTTTTACAATTTTTTTCTTCAAATTTTCGTTTTCGTACAGTGAATGAAAATAAAACTAATACGACTCGCGTGTATTATACAACATTGCACCGCCGCCACGAGAGGGGGTAACAAGCTTGTTAAACATCTATAAAACGCGCGTTTCAAGTATACATAACGGTAAAATGCAGCGCGCATTGCTGCTGCTGCAGCGGTGTAGTAGCAATAGTGGTAGGGCGTCACGATGTGTACTTTATTTTGTACGCCACGGGTGAAAATGTGTTTTGCCCGCGCGCGAGTTGGGCGTGTAATATTTCGGCCTGCTGCACACGCGGAGCGCGCAACTTTAAACAGTGGCGCCGCCGCCGCGCGCATCACTTTGTCGACGCTTCGCAGAGCTTTTCATCTAATAGTCCAGCACGCTGCTGCGAGCAAAAGCATCGTGTAATTTTCGTTTACTTTACGTACGTTACATCGTCGTCGTCGTCGTCGTCGTCGACTGGGCTCTTTCTGTGCTTTTTATTGTATACGGCACGCATCGCATTTTGCTGTATTTACGACGCGCGTATTTAGATGTATACATAATGACCGTGTGTAAGAGCTGGAGCGCACACGTAGCAGGATTTGCTTCAGGATGCTAAAAGCAGTCATCATAATAATGACGACGATGATAATAATGATAACAATGATGCGCGCATAATGATAACAGTAATAATAATCATAATAATGATGATAATGCGGAGTAAGGAGAAAAGAGACAGAGACAAAATAGTATGCGCGTATACGTCTGTTGTCACGGGCGCTCGACTTTCCGACGGATGCTCTTCATTACTTCTCTTTCCTCTGCTGCTGCCGCTTGCCTCCTATCCTCAGCGTAAACATGAGAGACGCGCGTTTATTATTGTACAACAAAACGAGATAGTCGAAAATGCGCAAAGTCTCGCTCTCCCTCGTCTTGGCTTTTTCTTCGTACATCGCGACGCTGTATAGCTGTACATTTTTTTGTTGCCACATTCAATTTGCGAGATACGCGCGCGCATAAAACAAATAAATTATACGCATCGCTTGACTTTTTATTCGCGCATTTTCGATATTTTGATAAATACGTTATTATTATATCGTGCGCATTTTAGCCAAAGAGAGCGAGCGAGCAGGGACAGAGGCGAGCCATGTATAGAGAGCCGCTGGCTAGAAACGCGCGTGTGCTCGCAATATTCGTGGCAATTTTCGCGCTGCTTTCGAGAGTGAAAATTGTATTATGAACCACCGCGTGTGTGTTATACGAATTATAAAGTGTCTCTCTACGTACTGCACACGAGCTGCTGCTGCTGCTACGCGCGCTTGGTAATTATAATTATAACCCGATGACGAATTCCGGCATGCGAAGCCCGGGCCGGCAGCTGAGTGCGTCTCGTTGGTTGGTGCGCGCAGAGAGAGAGAGAGAGAGAGAGACACGAGGCATATCAAAACCGCAACTCTTTCAAAAGCCCCCGGCAGAGCGCCTCTCTGCTGCGACAAAATCGTTATGCACACTTTTTCCCGAAAGAGTGTGGCGCAAAAGGTTTCGACCGCACGCGGAATATACGTATACGTGCGCACAATGAAAAGGGAGGGTTTCGAAATATTTAAAATCAATTTTATGGATTGAGCTCGAGCTTTCGCCCTTTCTCACTCGACGAACTATCCGAAGAGTAGCAGCTCTCAGCTCGGCTAGAAATATATATATGACGTCCGCGAGGGGGGCAAAGGTTTGTTTTATATGCAAAGAGAAAGAGAGATGGGGTCTTTTTCTTTGAAGTGCGACGCTATGGGCTATTGTTTGAAACCCGACACCTATACCTACGCGTCGACGCTCCAAAGTCAAAGTTTCGACTAAACGCGCGCGCGCACAAGGGCAAAACATTTTCACCGATGCTCCGATTCTACTGTGCATCTCAAAAATCGTATTAGGGTCGCACTTTGAATTTCACCCTCTTCGGTGTGTTTTTTAATTCAAAGCAAAAATTCAGGGATGTGTCGACGCCCCTCTCGGCGCGCGATAATACTTTTATTGTCAGGTAATAAATGGTAATAATATTCCGATAATCCCTAAACTTACCTTTGGATCGAAGTTGAAGACTTGCTCGGGCCTGAGTGGACACTCGAGACCGCATTTGCAGGTGCCAGCCGTTGTCAGGTACTCTTTGAGCTGATCCAGCGAACCCAGCGCCGTACTGCTCGGACTGTAAACAAATATAGGTAAAGTAATTAATAAAGACCTTATTTTCATTATGTGCAACTATGTAGTTATAAACATTATGTGCATTGCAAAATCATCTTATGAACGAGTTTAGGTATTATTACGCACAGAGGTATATAAAGAGATTACGTTTCCTTTGAGTGCAGTGATGCCCTTTGTCCTCATGACCATTACGTATACTCGTATAATGTGATAACACATTCGATACTCTGTACCTTTGATAGTTAGGCTCGTAATCAGTATAAACTTTCAGATACAAATAACTTTATATCCGTTGATCGATATACGCAGAAATACCGGCTCGATGTGATGTAACTTTAGCCGCGGCGCGCAAGTGAATAAAACGAGCTTCGGTCAGACATGCCAGTGTGCAACTCACATATAATACGGCTTCGTTTACACAATTGGTTAGCCTAATCGCGAATTGAATTTGAATAATTTAGTTTGAAAATGATGCTGCAAAATTAAATCTACCCTTTCGAAATGGATTCAAATTCAACAATATCCTCTTATCGCGTATAAGTAAGCATGTACAGTATCAACTTTTGAACGATTCGCTCTCGAATACAATATCCTATTTTCATTCCCGTTTTAATGGGGCGAAAACTATTGGTTCTCGAATCAATTTAACCTCGTCGGTAAAGAGAGCGGGAGGAAAGAGAAGGAAAGAGCGAGAGCGAATGAAAAAAAAAAACAGGGAAAAAAAATTTTCTTCGAGGCAGCAGCAGCAGTCCTCTGCGTCGCGCAGCCGTCGTGTAATAAAATCCGTAATTAAAAGTACTCGCCTCTATCGCAAGCTGCTCGTAGCTCTAACAGATAACGGCGCGCCGCGCGCCAGGAGAAGCGAACGTGACAGACAGTAATTATTCCCCGTCTATTCTTCTTTTATATACGGATATAGTAACTTCTTTTTTTTTGCACGGGCGCGCGCGAGCGTACGGGCCGTGCGCTAGCTGGCTCGCTCGCTCTCCGCTCACGATCGTTCGCTACACAAATATTAATCTCCCGTTCCACTCCTGTATAGCTTACTTACAGCCCCGGTCCGATCTCGCTCTCCTCTCCTCTTCTCTCTTTTTTTTCTTTTACCCAAAGCGTTTTAATTTCTGAATCAACATTTTCCAGCCCGTAACTACGATAAAGCTCGCTCGGTGTGCTGAAAAAAAAAGGAGAAAATAGAGAAAGAAAAAACAATTTACGCTGAGCTTTATTGTGTTGCGCGCGAGTATTTTACTGTTTCTTAAAATTAGAGGTGCCGGGGCTTGCATTATATACGTTTATATAATATATACTGTATTGCTAACCGACGAGGAAAAAACCAGTCGAGGATGAAGAACAATAGCGCGCGAGAGGGCGGGGTTGATTGCTAGACGGCGCGACGACGATGCTTTCTTTTTTAAAGCTCAATGATAAAGAAAGGCAAAGAAAATCGAAGAGTGATTAAATGAGGGGGAGCAATTTCATCAGAAGCAGCGACGCTCGGCGCGCGCGGAGGGAGAGAAAAAGACTGGAGAGAGAGAGAGGAAGGGACGTTCGATCATTCCGAGGTCTTGTTCAAATGACGTTGGAAGCGAGCGGCACTAACTAGGTTGGTTAAAAACTTCTCACTTTACCCCGAACGAGAGACGAAGGAGACCGTGAAAGAGACCGAATATTGACTTTTAACGTCTTGATTAATTATGCTAATATAGTTTCAGGAAAATTCGTTCTCTCTCTCTCTCTCTCTCTGTCCCGATGAAAAATAACCAAGGCCGCGCTCGAGAAGGCGAGATTATTTTTTCCTCGACTTTGCAGAAAATTAATTGAGACCGTGTCATTATTTGCGATAATATTTGTAAGTTAACTAATTCCATAAATCGATATCTATATCCGACTCGGGCAATAAATCACATGTCTGGATGCGGAATTATGGCTTGAGAAAGCTCGTGCCCCGACGCAAAAATATTATATCCACTACGTACGAGGGCGAAATAAAAAGAAAAAAATATTATATATACCCGGTTATAATACACGATGTGGTCAGAGAAAAACCGACGATAATGAAAAAAAAAAACAAACAAAAGGACTCGTATAGCTCGTTGTATTGTTGCGGCTACTTACGAGGAGAAGAAAAAAAGAAGAAAAAAAGAAGAAAATAAGGAAAAAGATACTGTACCACCGCACACGTCAGTTTTCTGTGCGTGGTGGTGGTGGACCCTTGGCGGTGGCTCGCTCGTTGTTTATATCGATCATAAGCATCCGCGCGCGCGCAGCTTCCTGAACTAATAACCTTTCCCGTCGGCCTTCGAGTCGTCTGCGCACTGCTGCAGTAGATATAGTGTACCAAAGCAGCAGCAGCAGAGGGTTGCTTAAGTAGCGTTAAATCTCGAGCCGCTGTGCCACACTACGGGCTGGCTGCGCCTTCGAGACATAATTATTGGCTACGATAATGAGACTTGTGGGGATTTTAATTTCTCGAATATATACGCGCGCCTCCCTTATATACAGCAGTATTTGACGAAGGAAGTTTTTAGGCGGTATTAGCTTTGCAGTCTTAATTTTCTTTCTCGTATATATATCCCCGAGCCACGCACACTCGAAGGATAATTTAATACACGCGCGCGCGCGCGTTCAGGGTCTCGGCCCGAAGAGAAAAAAGACACTTTTTATATACCACACATATAAACGCTAGGGAGCTCCGAGATAAGCATTAGGACTCCGCACGGTTTTCTCTTATACTCTCTCGTCGTTCTCCTTCTCGTGCGGTATTTTTCATAGCTCAAGCCCAGAGAAAGAGAGAGCCCGAGGTGGTTATAACTTCTTCTCTATGTAGGTTTTAAGATAATGTAATTACTGCCTCGTCGCAACTAATCTCTGTACGGTACACGCTACGCTCGCATATATAGATATACCTGTACCACTACATACGCACGGTATAGCATATTCGTCGTTGTCGCTGTCGCGCGCGCGAGCTGTGCAAATAACGCTTCAACGCCCGTGTTCGTGACATTAAGAATTCAAAGTAAATTATTCGCAAGTTTTATTACGTTATGAAATGCTCGCTGAGGTGGGGGGTGAGCTTTTTTTTTTCTTTTCTTTTTCATTCGTAAGCTTGATTATATCCGCCGAGCGCTAAGAGGAAAAGTTAGAGCTCGCGGCGGAGCATTAGCCCGTGTGATGCTACACGAGAGTCGAGCTCTACCTAGCTATATGTGCTATACATACACTCGTACCGCTGGTACACTACTGCTTCTGCTACTGCTGCTGCTGCTGCTCTGTTGGGTTTCATTTCTCGTCATTTTACTACTCATCGCGCTGCAGAATCGCATGAATTATGGATGTCGTTAGGAGGAGCCGTGCTTGATTGGTGTAGATTACCTCGACGGCTCGCGCGCGGGAGCTGCTCGCTATATACACACGTACATTTATGTAGGTGCAGGGCTTTGTTTGAATTTGCGCGCTCGTTGTTGTACGACGTTTACATATACGTACACGCGAGAGGGCGATATACCGTTTAATCTGCTAATTGACGAAGAGAGAAGACGATAATTATCAAGAATCGAATAATCACCTTGATGAACTCTCGCAGTGCTGCTGCTGACTTGGATATCATTAAGCCGAATTTATAGAGAGTACGTACCACCACCACACACATACATACACATACTTCTCCGAATCACCACGAGGGCAGAGCAAGAAGTCGTGAAAGCATCGAACCGAGTCCGAATGCAGTCGAGAGTATTAAAGAGCGAAAGAGCAACGACGGCAGCTGTGCACTCATAAATAAAAGCAGCGAATTTGCCACGCGCGAGCTTCCTTTACTTTCATACAACGTACGCACACAAACGTCAGTGTAATACTGACCGAACTGCAAACAAGATTGGCGTCTTCGTTTTTTGCCCGAGTATAGTACAGAGACAGAGATATTAAAGCGTGGAAAATGCATAAACGACGTGTTAGCGCGTGTACAGACACACACAGGCCCACGTAAAAAAGAGAGAAAATTTCGAGGCGCGCGATGAAAGGTGCTAAGAGTTATATGCTTTCGTAGTTGAAAGGAGAATCTAAGTATCGCGCCGAGCGGTTATTTTATTCAATTTTTTTCTCTCATTTTCGCGCGCGCCTTTTTTTTATTATTACTCGCGTGTGTCGCTGGCACGGAGTTACAAGACAATTTTTCATTCCAAATGATAAAAAAAACGACGCGTCATTGAAGAAAAAAAAGTACATGTGCAAACACACTCATACACATACGCTTATAATATGCCTGCACGATGTACAATGGGATTCGCAGCAGCAGCAGCATCAGTAGTAGTAGCGACAGACACCGCCGCTGCCAAGTATTATACGAAGACATTGTCAGACACGACGTGTAATTTTGAACAAACAAGAGGCAGCGAGCTCGCGCGCGCGCTCGGCAGGGCGTCTTTTGTCAACCGGGCTAAAATAGCATGAGCTGCTTGGCGACAAAACGGGTATATAACTATGGCTACACGGCGATGATTCGAGGGGAAGTTCCGCCGCTACACACGCGCGTATATATTTTATAAAAAGAAGGGCTGTGGAAGTGCGAAAAGTACCTCCCGGTAACAGCGCGCAGTAAGAAACAGATAAATCGCCGGCACACGCAAATGTATGCACTTGATCGATCGCGCAAAAACTATGAAACAAATTTCCTTTCCTTTCCTTTTCTGCGCTTTCTACAGCCAGCTTTGTACAGCATATATATACAGGAGCGAGCAGTAAAAATCAAACGGCTATAAAGAACAAAACTCGCGGCAGTAGCAGCACCCACAACGCAGCAGCAGTAGCAGCAGCAGCAGCAAAAAACTATTAGGAAGTAAATGCTGGCACTAACGTACTATAAAGCTCTGCGTGTGCGCGGGCGGCGGCAACGGCAAAATGTGTGTATTATAAAATGAGGGGAAAAATGTCTCGAATCCTAATGCCGCTCTCGCTGTATATATATAACGACGCGATAAAAAAAAAATGCGTTTTACCGACTCTTTTGCGATTTATCGTCGAGAGCGGAGTGATAAAACAGTAGTATAATCTTTGGCCTCTCTCCTCGCGTATACACGCGATGAAAACGCTTATATTTATATACGCGGTGGCAGCGACGACGGTACCAGCGGCAACAGCAGTACATCCAGCAGAGAGCACGTGCTTATATTATATATACCAGCGATAGAAGAGAAATCGCTTATACGAGGTGTATACACGCGTGATCCATGCGTTGACCTCCCACGGCGATGATTTTTGAATGCACGCGCCAAAAAAAGCGACGCAACACGACGAACGAATTTTCGCTTCTAATGTCGCTGCGGCGAACTAACTCGTTGGGAGTTTGATAAATCGAACGTTTAACGCTAAATCTTAATAGAATTTATGTGTACGCGCGGGGAACGAGACATTGAGAGAGAGAGAAACAAGCTCGATCGGCAATCTCATAAATCATTAATAATAGAAAGCTAATGCGTATTAACGCGAGAGGCCTCGCAGGTATATACATAATACTTATAATGCTGCGTGTATAGAGATACATACTGCAAGCGTGCGGACATTTGAAATTAATGCCTCGATGAATGCGTGCGTTTATAAGCCATCGATACGTCCAATTGGTTGTGCATACACACACACACACACACACATACGTATACACGACGACTCGCCTTAGATATATGCACTTTCTAATATCTCTCGAACTCGATAACTCAATTCTTCCTTAGCTGCATGTGCATGTCGGGCATTATGTTTAACGCAATCTATCATCTCTCTCTCTCTCCTCCGTCGCCGCGGAAAGAGAAATTTGCGCAAAAAGTGCTGTGCACGTTTGTTGGGGGCCAACCCGCGTTTACGTGCCTCTCTCTCTCTCTCTTCTATGTGTGATACGTGTTATAAGTGCTCGCGCTCGAAATCCGTTCACTCGAGAGAGGCTCGCCATATAGCGCGGAGTGTGTTATATCGCCGCGCGCGCGCGCAGACAAAAGGTGAGAAATCACCTTGCAGATTTATTATCCGCAAGAGAACCTTTCCTTATACATTATATATGTGTGTTATATATGTACAACACACGGTCCGTGCTGATGTATTATAACGAGAGGATAAGACGTTGAAAAGCTGCTGCACATCGAGCGTGAGCAGCGCGCCGCGCGCGAGAGGGCAAGTCTCTAATTTGCAGCAATTTGCGGTTGGCTTGTTTCACGTGATATAATACAGTTAACTGTTACTGCTGCTGCCGCTGCAGCTATTCATGTCGAAATCGAATCGAATTTCCCTGTATACACACAAAGAATATCGTATATATTGTATAGGTGCATTAATAAATGTGTATATACGTATAACGCGGCAATGTATCGATTCGTTTTGCGTAGGTGATATAATGCGCGCCGCGCTCGCAACGTGTATCATATGATAGTATATATGCGCTCGCGCGCGGTGAAAGTCGCTAATATATAGTAAAGATTAGAAAGTGTTTCGCTTGTGTCTTGACCCGCGAAACTCGGCGCGCGCTGCAGTTTATATACATACGTGTGCGTCGGTTGATTTTATTATACGTTTTACGTTTCGTCGAAACTTGAAAAGGCGATGTATAATTTATCCCCGGCGCGATTCGTCGATTCCAAAGTATATATATATATGCGGAGGAGCAAAAAGCGCCAACGCAGATATATGTGTAGGGGTTGGGGAGGAGGGAGCTTTATATACATATCCAGAGCGCACCGACATCGTATATGTATACGTATACGCGCGCGCGCGATTATTGGAGTTTCAATTTTCGATTCTCGAAGCCGAGCTGCTGCTGCTGCCGCTGCTCTCCTCGCTGTGCTCGTGCACCACACCACCGCCACCGCCGACGCCAGTTGTTATCGGCTGAATTTATACATGCATACATACATACGTATAGTATGTATGTACGATAGGTACGGTACGTACGTACGTACGTACGTGCATGCATGCATGCGCACACGGGGGATCGCATTGGCTGGGTTATTATTGATTTTATGTGCGTTCGCACGATGCGAGGAGTGTGCGGCATAGGAGAAAGAGAGAAACCGCAGGGGCGGTATTAAATGCACACTGTGCAGTCTGCGCGCGTGTGTGTGTGTGTACGCATACAACACATATGCGCGCGTTATACGACTCGACCTCTCGTTTGTCAAGGGGTTAACCTTGTCAACTTTTCACCAGTAATTATTGTGCGGATAATGCGCATTATATTTTCATCGAAAGTACATAGAACAATTTGTGCTGCGTTATTGGCGCTGCCGCTGCTCGACGCGAAAGAAAAACTTGTTCTCCCCCTTAGGCGTGCGTACTGCGTAGTATATACATGGAGAAAACGTCAGTCATTTTATTCGCCTCGTCTCGTTGCGATATCTATATACGACAGACGCGGGTAAAATCGAAGGAAAAGGGCATTTCTAAGTATAAAGATGTACACGAGAGAAACGAAGACGAGCTGTACAGGCGCCGAGTCGTCCCGGCGCGCAACTCCCATCGTCACGTTGACTTTTCTATTCCAGCAGAGCGCCAACGAGAACGTATCTTCTTTTTTCAACTTCTCTCGTTCTCCACCCTATAAATACATCTTTCTCTCTTCCCCTTTCTTCCTTCGTCTATCTCTGACAATTTGCGAAATCCATATCTCTCTCGTTCTCTCTCGAGCAAGTGGAAATATCTCTCTCTCTCTCTCTCTCGCGTTATTCGAAAGGAAAATGATCGTCAAGATCAGCGTGCATTACATCAAACATTAAATCAAAACTTTAGTCGCGCAGTCTCGCCCTTCGTGCCTTAGCTCTCCTTTCTCTGCTCTCGAAACGATATCGCAGCTAACATACACACAGCTTCTCCCGATCCCCGGCGCAGTAATTCAAGCGAATTGGAAAAACTTTCTCGTATTCCGTATCAACTTCTTTTCGTGCCGGCGTCGCGCGCGCGCGCGCTCATCAGTATGCAGAAGATGTTCTCGAGGGTCTATGTATACAAAACTCTCGTGCAGACGCGCACATACGATCGCTGCTGCTGCTGCTGCGCGCCTAGCAATTATTATTACGAAAAAGAAAAAAAAGAGAGAGGGGGAAAAAAGTTCTCAGTTGCGTCAATAAAATCACGCAAGATATGCGTATATACGGTATATAGTGCGCATCTTATACGCGTCGTTGCATCCACATGTGTATACGCGGAACATATGCGTGCACGCAGCAGCTATTATGATGTAGTATATACCTTGCGACACACACACACTCACTGGTATTATGTCGTAGATGCGTACACGCGTGGCACACGCATCGAGAATTTAACGAAACTGCGCTCGCTCGCTCGCTCGCTGCAGTCGTCTTCTGTTTTTGCAATTCAGTGCTCCGCTTTTCCGACCTGTGTTATTACGCGCGCGTACCTCGATTGTTATCGCTTGTCAAGCGTATAATACCGTAATCTATGATAATAGTTCGGCGAGTCGAAGAAAACAAGAAGATATGGACACGGGAGAGCACGAGGAGTAATAGGGTACATCAACATAGAGTACAGTTATAACAACTTTATTACTCGTTCGCTCAGGGGGGTTGACGACGAGAGATCTAATTAAAATTGACTCTTTTGGATCATTTTAACGGAGCGAAAGAGAGCAAACGGTGACAATCAAATGTATTTTCAAACCCAATAAAGCTAGAAATTCTATATACGTCGCTCGAAAGAAAATTATACAATTTCGCAGCTTCCCGCAGCAACGATACAATCCAAATCCCCATTGGCCACAAAGATAAACTCTTAGTTGCCGGTATGGCATATCTATTGCTGCCGCGCGCGCGCGTGAAAATACAGGCAGTAATTGCTCGGGCTGCTAAGCTCATTACTCGCCTATACGTGGAAAATGTGTCTGTGTGTTTATGCTCTTCTGTATGTGTGTGTGAGTGGATATAATACAGACTAACTCACAGACAACCACGAGAGAGATAGCGAAGTGAGCGAAGATGAGCGAGAAGAAACGAAGCGTAACGAGGATTGAAATCTCCTACTGGCTTTTTCGCTGAAGCGCGAGGGGCGGCAATTCCCTTGGCTTATTTCGCACTACACGGCGTACAACATGGCGTCGCGGACGAGAGGGAGTAGGTGAAAGTCGAAAGACAGAAATATTCCGACACACATTGCGCGCTGAGTTTTTTTTTCATCTCATCTCCGCCGCTGCTACGGTGCTACGTCGTCGAGTAGCGAAAGTTTTTCACTTAAAGACAACGATCGTGTCACGAGTTTGTCGCGCGAGACGCTATCGAAGCTTCGGATCGATGATTTTCCTCGTACGCGAAAATTGGATATAAAAGCTCGTCGAAACTAGTTTTCCGCGATGAACACCTCCAGCGTATGAGCAGCACCGATCGCGTGGCAATTACGCAGCATTTATTATTATATACGTATAGACACATACACACGAGATCGAAGGAGACAAGTGGTATTAATATAGACGCGCATAGCTGGTAATCTGCGATAATTTTCCAGAATGCGAACGCTCGAATGTTATTTTTTTTTTCTTCTCTCTGCCGGCAAAACTCGCCAGTCTCAACGGAATCAGTTTGAAAAAAAGAAGAAAAAAAAATGAAAAAAAAATCATCATCTCGGGTATTCAAACCCAACAATTATACCGAGCTTGCTCTCGGCGCACAAAAGAAAAACACATGACGCAATTCGCAAGAGCGAATTCACGAAAAAGAAGGAAAAAAAAAGGAGAGAAGAAAAATGCGAGCGCGCTAGCAGTGGCAGCAGCAGCTCTGAAGTTGAATAATGGAAAAGAGGTCGTTATTGTTTTAATTGGAGTTGACGATTTACGTAATTTCGCCAGCGCGCTCGACGCGAACCTGACGCGTTTACGTGAGTACGCGCGCGCGCGCGCGCGCGCATTACATGAAATTAATTTTAGTCGCTGCTCGAGAGCGACGCCGCCGCCGCTGCGTATATACGTGTATTATGCATAATTTCGCGAGAGTTGCGTTCTCTTTCTCTCTCGCTCGCGCGCGACCTTTTTTTTCTTTAGCTACTCCACAACGTGCCACGTATTTGTGTTAAAAAATAAAGAATAGTACTAAAATTAATAATAATAATAATAATAAAATGTTCTCAAGTCAAGAACGAATCGTAAAACGAGAAAATTAGTCGTGCAAATTGTTAATTAATATCGTTTCCTTGTTTAGTCAGAGAGATTAAGAAGAAAAAAAACCACTCACACGCGAAGCTAATGCGTATTATATCATCGACGCAGACACACATTCTCAACTCTCTTAAACCGCAACGACGAAAAACAAAATCTCACTCTGCAGCGCTCGAGCTAAATCACATAATCGTCCAAGCGCGCAAACAACAATCATCGTTCATCAAAATAATCGTTTTTGAAAATCATTTCGCCCCACGGACTCGAGACTTTTATATAACATTATATATATATATAGAGAGAGAGAGAGAGGAGAGAGAATGTAAAATTACGCTCCGATTCACCAAGTTTCAGCTGCAGCTCGATTATCGCTCGCTCGGTTTAACCTATACCGATCATCGATCGGGCGGCCAATGCATTTATGTACGCGCGCATATGGCAAGCGTCGCCAATTATGAAAGAGGGCCCCGCGCTGCAACTGCACAGAGAGACTATTATAATACACTCACTCACTCTCTCGAGCTGGCCGGCTTAATGTATCGATTGGCGAAGTGAAATGTTTTCTTCCATCTCCGTTCTCTCTCTCTCTCTCTCTCTTTCTCTGCGTTCGTTATATTATTAAAAGCGATTTGCGTCTTTTCTACGATTCGTGCGTGCGATAATGCTTGCTATAATAAGATGCGAGAGCTAGGCAGAGTATATACACGTGTGTCTGTGTGTATATGCATTTGTGAGCGGTGCACGCGCGAGGTTCATTGAATGATCGATCCTCGCGCGAGATATTGCACACTGCACGTAATATACACGTGCACATATCGAGAGGAGGAGAAGGAAGAGGAGATCGCTCGGAACGATAGGGAGTCGGCGATGATGCGTTGCTGCTCTGCAGTCGCGAGAGCTCGTGCGGCATATGTATAATATAATATGTATAAAATACGATTCGTCCAAGATGAAACTCTACGTATGGTGTGTAAATGCGCGTGTATACGCGTGTGTGTATTACAGGCCAAGCTGCAATGCCAAGATTATATTATTTTTTCCTTCTTCTGTTTTTTTAAATCTTTTTACCGAGCGATACGAAGTCCATTACGCTCGAAGCTTCTGCTGCTCGTTCGACGATGTCACGATTCGTTTTAACGATTTTCAAGATCTGCGGCAAGAAGCAGTCGTGGCATAGCACAGCATATATTCTGCAGCAGCAGCAGCAGAAGCGAATCGACAATCATCATCGCGTGACCGTGACTAATGAATTAATCCTCGTGCAGGAAATTATCTCTCTCTCTCTCTCTCTCGCTCGCTCCCTCTCGTATATATATATGCGAGGAGAGCTGCGCGCGCTTCTCCTTTGAGCGAGAGCCACGGCACGGCACACACACACACACACACATAGAGACAAGGAGCAACGATGATACTGTATAATATACATTTAATCACATCAGATACAGGAGGCCACTGAGCGCGCAATTATTTCAACCGACCCGGATGATAATGATGATGAGATGCCTAGTATAATCAAACGAAATTAAATCTCTCTCTCTTTCTCTCTCTCGCTGGCTTTTTCCGTTTGCAATATGCTGCCACGCCGACTCTATATGCCACTGCGAGGGGTATTAACACACTCTCACATGTGTACAACAAGTAGTTCCGTGAAAAATTAGCAAATTGCCTCGGAAAAGATATCAAGCTCGCGCACAAGGAAGCTCGAAGCGAGTGAGTGAGAGCTCGAAGCAAGCAAGCGAGCGATCGAGCCAAAAAGAGAGGAAGGTTGAAGATAAATTAAATGCACCGAGGGTAAAAGACTATGCCACCTTGAGCAGCAGCAGCAACACAACAACAGAAATCAAGGAGAGAAGGTACGCCGCTGCTGCTGCTGCTGCTGCACGGCAAATAAGAGAGAGAGAATGCGGAAAAGAACGTGAAAACGAGTGCAGCGCAAAAGAGACTGTATATGCGAGAGCGAGAGAAAAAAAAACGAAGATTCCGATGTATACATGTATAAACACTGTTCTTCATAATAAAGTTTATAGCGCGCAAAAGGTTTTACGATGTTGAAGGCGCGCGCGCGTACGCGAGAGTCAACAATGCTTGGCTTTCTCTTGCTGCTGCTGCAGTATTTCTCTCTCTATATATATGACGTGTATAATCCACGCGCGCGCTCGTAAATTTTAAGTATCAGTCGCCGAACGAATTTATTTTTATTTTTCACTCGACGTCTGCGGCATTATATTCTGTATTATGTATGCGCGCGCGGATAGCCCGGCGCTTCAAGAAAACGCGCGTTTTTATATAAATATTGTACGTACTATACATAGTTACACTGACATCGACAAGCGGCGCTAAAGGAGACGCGGTTTTGTTTCGTTGCCGTCGTCGTTGTTGTTGTTGTGGTTTTTTTTTCCTTTACTGCCAGCAAGTAGAAAGTAGCCAATGCGAAAATTATTAGCCGAAGCATGAGCGTTGCAGCTTATATGTACACAAACACACGCACACACGAGGCGCGTCGTTATTGATTTATTATTTAGCCTCGGTGCGCGTGCGGTGAGTGAATGTGTGTGTGTATGCCATTGTTAGTCGTGTCGAGCTAAAAGCCAACACGAAATAGAGACAGGTATTGTAATGGGTTCCGAACTCTGTATAGCAGCAGCGAGTATAAGTAAATGGAAAAAGACAACAATGTTACTTTAAGTGGCTCTTATCTGCACCAGTCGACTCCGGCTACCGGCGCGTGCATAGCGCAGCAGAAGTGTAGTAGCAGCAGCAGCAGCAGCAGCAGCAGCAGTAGTACAGTATAATGCGACTTATCGACGCGAGTCGATATTTATTTGCTCGCAATGTGTCGCCCTCGCATATTATATGCATTACCTTGTGCGCCCGTTATTACACCGCGCCAGAATTATGGACTAAAAAACATATTTTTGTTTTACCGTGTACATGATATATAATATATATGTGTACGCGCGCGCGAGTCTGTTTTTACAGCTTGCGTTTTAATAAATTAAAAAGCCAACGCAGCCCACTTAAAGCTCATTAATATATCGAGCGATAATATGCAGCGCAGCGAGAGTGAGAGAGACCGTTTCTGAGTTCACGAAAGTAGCAAACATAAATAATAATTTTCCTCGAGCGAGCTATAGAAAGGCGAAAAAAAAGCAGAACGACCTCGTCGCCATTTCGACGAATTATTAAAAATTGCACCATCGCCCAGTTAAACCACCGCTTTCCACTCTGCGCGTGTACGCGTATGTATGCGTGTGCTAAATTTCGAGTGTGCTCGAGCGGATGCATAATAAATAAAAAAAAGAAGAAAAAAAAGGAGCAGCGAAGAAGCGCCAGAGTTAACGATAAAAAATGCATATTCGTTAATGGAAAAATAAAGCTGCCGAAATAGACTTTTAATAAGCCGCAAGTACATGACGGATTGCCGCGAGCTATTACACGCAGCGAGCTTATACTCCGAGAGCGAGAGAGGACCGAGAGTGAGAGTCGTGTCGAGCGAGGGGCACCTATACTACTGCATATCTATATATATCAAGTTTCGGGATGGCCGCGAGGGGTGTGCGGCCGCTGCAGCAGCACGGGCACAACATTGCACGACGCTAACAGGAGAGGACATGTTACGAAGATTCGCTTGCGTCTGCCGGCCCCCGCTCGACGAGAAACGTGGACGGAAAGGTAAACTTTAGTTTCGCAGCTATCCTCACACTACTACTACTGGCGTGTCCCGCCGAGGAAATTTTCTTCTTTTACCGGGTGTATCTTCTTTCACATACATATACGTAAAACTATTTTTGCCAGGCTACTGCTCAAGGGCATAGTAACAGCAGCAGCAGAGAGGAAGAGAGAGGGCAAAAAAGCAGCCCGTGTAACGCGTGGCGTCTCGGACTATTTCTTTTTCCCCCGACGACTTGACTGTTACTGCTTTCCGGTCACTTTGGGGATTTGTAATTTTCGGGCAGAGCACGACGAGGACGACGACGCGGCTTCGGGGCTCTCTCTCTCCGACACGATTCGTTTATACGTACGTCGCTTTTGCCCCGGCCCTGATCTTGCCTCCGAGTTTAGTACTGACACTTGTTTCGGTGCGGGCACACACGGTATAACGCGCGTAGTTACAAACTAAGCTCGTACTCTATACTGCGACGGAGGGTACGCGTTTTAGGGAGAAAAAGATCTTTATTCGATCACACGTTTGGAGCTTTATTACACTCTCGAGCTTTTTTTGGACTCCAAGCTCTCGCTAGCAATCGGACTTTGAATAACCGCATTGATTGATAAAGATCGGCTCGTTTTAAGCGCGAAACATTATTATTCGACTCAATTATAGCTACGATATCGATTTGGCGTAAACTGCGGCGGTGGTGGGCGCGCAAACGGCACTCGATATTTTTCTATACGGACCATTACCAATGCTGGTGCTGCCTTTAGCCATTAAAATATATAATATAGAGCGCGCGCTCGAAGGGTCTAGTCAATTTACCCCGTATACACATAGACCCACACTAGATGAGTGTGTGTGTGTGTGTGTGTGTGTGTGTGTGTGTGTGTGTATGTGTACGCGAGAGTAGTTAGTTGCTGCTACTGCTCGAGCTTTATACACACATACCCGAGCAGTGAAAAAGGAGAATCAATTTAACTCGTGCGCAGCTCCACGAGGCAATCAAAGAAAAATCAAGTTTCAACCGAGAAACCGATGCTTGCTTTTTTTTCCCTCTTTCGCTTCTGTGTGCTGCGCGCGCTTGACGATTGAATTCAAGAAACGTCAATTGCGCAAAAAAATTCACTCTCGCTGCCGAGCCAGCAGCAGCAACACGCACGCACACGCATACGTACGAATGGAAAAACGTCATTAGCGAAATAAACCAATTAATCAATCAAGTTCTGCGATTTGTGCGCGGCGAGCTGCTATATATATATATATATATAATATATAAGTGTCTGTCTGAGCCCGCGCGCAAATACGTGTGCAGTGTGTCTCTGCAGCTAAGAACTGAAACTCGTATTATAACGCACATACATATATGAGACGTTTAAAAATTGCCATTAATGGAAACTCATGGCTTTCGAAATGCAAATTATTCATGCCTTAAACGGAGGCATACATGCGCTATGCGATATGTCTGTGCTGCTGCTGCTGCTGCTGCGTTTGTGTGCAAAATTTTGCAGAGTTGAGCTGCGGAATGTCGTCGCGCGAGCTCCTATAAGCGCTCGACAAATCAAAGACACAACTACCTGTACGCGCGGTCGTTTATATACAATTTAGCCAACAGCGTGTATGGACTGCAGCACGCATATACTACGGCGGCGGATCGACGCGCGGTGAATTATTATCGACACCTCCCGATCGCGCATTTTTTGCGCGTAATATATTATACCCATTCGACGGTCCTTTTACTTTTTCTTTTTACCGCAGTATGTGAATCGTTCGGCCAATGGAATCTCATACCTGCAACAGAAAAAAACGAGAACGCAAAAATTAGTTATAGTACATAAGATTTCGTATAAAGTTGAATTATTTATTATCGTAATCGCACTTATATAGTAGAGTATGATGAATAGCAAAGTTATGCGGGCGGACTAAGAGGCGCCTACACGCCTACGGGGGTAAGTAAGTAAGTAAGTGAGTAGTATAGAAGTACAAAACACGCTCTCTCTCTCTTCCGCGCGACAAGGCGCGCGCACTTGTTGCAAGTTCAATATTAAACGCGCGCTATTATGTATACACATGAAGTATATAGCATACGTACACGGCAGCGGAGACCGGGCATTAATCATATAAAGTTCAACAACCTATACGCGCCGGCAGCTGCCGGGAGCGCGAATATATATATCTACTATATTCCATTCAACGGCGCGCGGTGACATTAACATTCGCTATTTCATATTATAATACACACACACACGACAGAGGATAGTAGAGACGCTTATTTGCCACCGCGAAGAATGCATAATCGAAACAATACGCGCGCGCACGATCAGCTTAAGCGAATCGTTTTGCGCGAGTCGAGAATGAAGCGAAGCAAAGCTAAACAAAAAAGAAAACAGTCACGATCACTTGGAAAAAGCACTTACTAGAGAGAGAGAGAGAGAGAGAGAGAGAGAGACTTTATCTCCGCGTGCGTATAAATATACGCGCTGCTGCGCAAAAGGTATTGTGTACTCTAGAGGGAGGGCTTTTAGCTCTCCGTGCGCGCACCTCGCTGCATAATTGGCGAATACATAGCAGAGCTTCTATGTGCAATATAATAAAAGTTTCCTATATGTACTGCAGCAAAAGTGAAACATGTTTTCTTTGGCAGTTTACGATAATGTCTCTTATATCTTCGTATACAGCACTACAGCATTTGCTGCTATATACACTAGCGATCGAATCAAAGCCGATGTATCTCAATAAGTTATAAAATGTAAAAGGAGCGAAACGCGAATCGAATTTTGTATCCATAAAAGCGCGTGTGCGTTGTGATACGTGAAAATAAAAAACTAAAAGATCGACATTATCGCGTCATCGACGTGTATTATTACCTACTAATTTAGCCGAGTAGCAGCATCTATAGGCTACGCCAGACGCCAGCGCGTGTATACACATACTCGACCTACACGCATCGTTGGAGGATAAACGCGTAAATAGTCGCAAAAACACATACATAACATACACCGAAAGCCGCGCGTGAAACGCATAGCGCACACACACACACACACGGCTGACGAGGAATAATCTCTTGGCACGCAACACGCCTGCTTGCGCTCGGCGTAATATAGTAATGTACAACATGGCTAATTCAGCGTGTCGATAAAGCTTAAACCTCTTCTCGTCGACACCCTCTCGTTCGGCTCGCACGCATATACACGTGCACGTGTATGCATCTATATATATATATATTTCTTCAAAGCTAAGATATTATACGAAGAAGAGGAAGAAGTAGGAGGAGAAAGAAGAAGCTGCTGCTGCTGGGCGACTGCAAACAGGTTTTTTTCGTGTGTGCGTGTGTGTGTGCAACGCTCGATCGGTTCGGTACGATGTACTTCTGTACATCGAACGCGCGCACGACTACCGCTGAGCGACCAACTACCTGGATTCTATATATCGCGCTCGACCATTAATTTAGCTTTACTCCTTTTTTTTTGACAATCTTGTCTCTCGCGAAATTCTCCGTGCGTTGTATATGATCGGTTCCGAGTGCGTAAGCTTAATCGCTCGTATTTATTGTTTTACATAGAATCTGCATAAATGCTGTTGAGAAGACGTTTAAGGCGCTGCTAGAATTCAAAATTATTAATGCATCGCGTGCTTAATTTGCGAGTCGAAGAGCGGCGCACGAGAGCGACGAATCAAAAAAAAAAATCTAAAAATAGAATTGGTTCTATTCAAAGTACGCGATCATAAAGACGTCCGCGCGCGCGAGCGACGATTTATTCTTAGCTCGACGTGTGTTGCCGGTTTGCAACGAGGCTGTACAGCGATCGCATTCATCGATAACAGAGGCTCGGCTATATAGCCGAGTATAGCAAACGATATTCGGACGCCGCTGAAAATCATAATCTCGCGCGTGCGAGTGAATTTCGCGAACACCGAAAGACCTCGACATCGATTTCGAGCTGTATACGCACACACAGTGCACCGCATATACTTGGCATTGGATTCTCGCGCGCGCGCGTACACACACACATGCACCCACTCGCAGATAAATTTATCGAGGCTAATTGAAATTGCCGCGCTCGCGCTCGTATAATAACGTGTTAAAGCGAGCGTCCGAAACGTACTTTGTCATTTTTGGCGCGATGCAATGCAATGCCGAACGCACTGCACACGCGGAGGCGCGTATATAATAATAACGCGCGCCGCGACTGTAAAGTGTGCGTAACATCGAGATAGTCCCGCATGCACATTTTCATTGCCTAATGCGCCGCGCCGCGCTCGAGCATACGTATATGTGTATAGAGTATTATAACACGCCACCGCACGCGCCGCGTATTATAGTGCGGACATTAAAATTGTGCGCGCTTCGGGGCAAGTGTTCTGGTTAATTTTACGATTTGTTTGGCATGCAACGCGTGCCCGGCGCATTTTCCTATTTAATGCAAAAGTTCAACAACGCGATGATGTTTAATTTCTGGAAAAACATCGATATATTAATATCGCTCGTGTGTCGAAAGAGAGAGGATAGAGTCGCAAAGAATTTTAATCTCGCCGCGCGTCGTTCAATTTTATTAAAGCCAATGGCAGAAGGCAAAGAGAAGAAAATCCAAACGCAAACACGGCATAAATTTTAATCATCGCGCAAATGTATATCCACGCGCGTATTATACACATAAATGCAGCTCGGATAAAGCGACAACGACACGTATATAATATTTGCGAAGGGACGGAGCACATCCATACGCGCGGTATTTTCAAACGACACCAAACGAGAGCGCGAGTCGAGTCCGCGCGTTGCCGACGCACGGAGCTCGAAAATAAAATAAAATCATATTCGAGCCTGCTGCAGTCCCGATGTATATCCTGCGAGAGCGAAATAAAACGACCGGCTGGAGCAGCAGCATCAGCGACGGAGCAGCGGAGGCAAGAAGAAAATGAAATAATAAAGGGATATAAAAGAATTGCGCTCGTGCGCGCTCGACTTATATACGTATACTGTCGACCGGCTAAAATGACAATGGTGTACATGCTGCAGCTCGAGAGTAGTAGTATAATACACAAACACACGTACACACAGCGACCTTGGAATCCGCGCGATGCACTGGGTAATTATATGCCGGTCGTAAATAAAGTGGCCAGCAGCAGTAGTGAGCGCGCACGCGTTGCGCTGCGTGCATGACGAGGACATTATGCACCGACGACGTCGACGACAACGGCAACGATATAGACTCTGCCCGAGCGTATCTGTTTGTAGGCTGTGCAGCGCCACGAGATACATTGTTCGAGTCGCCGAACGATCGCGTCGATCCGTGTGTAAATAAACATTAAACATTGTAATGCCCGATTCGATCTCGTTTGTCTCGCTCGATAATCCACGACTATTTACGCGCTGATACCAGAAAACAGCTCACATTACGATGAAGACACGTGTAGACGCGCACACGCGATGAAAAAATCTCAATTTTAGTTGTTTGTTGTTGCTGTTAAAGTATGAAGTTTGTTCCTAAATCCATATTGTTCTCGAGAAATTATTCTGACTCCCTTTGTTTTTTACCTCGTCTGTATCATATTGGTAATAATATGCCTTTGATCTCAAACCAATAAACTCGCGCATAAACTCACCACCCACCCTCACCTTTCATTAAACCAAATGTATGTTAACATAAACTTACCCCCACCCTCATCTTTCATTAAACTAAATATATACACGGAAGACTTTTTTGTCATATATTTACTTGACAATTTCGAGTACATTCACGGCTTAGCACACTACAGGTCAAAATAATTAATCTCAAACGCGTACACGCACGTAGGCATTTACGTACGAGGAATCGCTACGTTTCAGCTACCATATATACGCACAAAATATTTACATAAATGTATTTTCAAGCACGTAGTCTACTACTGCTACTACTATATAAGCACTTTCATGCATATACCCGCCGAGCACAATATTTGCAGGCGCTCGCGCTCGCGTTCGAGCGCGAACATGTATGTATATCCCACAATGGAAATCTCGGGGAGCTGCCGCGTGCATTAAACACTATTATACGCGGATTCGCTCGAAACGTCCGAGAGAGCAAAAAAGAGAGAGAGAGAGAAAAGACAACGAGCGAAGAGCGACACAAACGTTATAATAAAGTACTTTGTTGTCTCGAGGTTAATGGGGACAAAAAAGATTCTTTTTTCTTTCTTCAAGCTGCTGCTGCTTCTGCCTGTGTGCGACTGTGCGCGTCTGTGTCGTTCCTCCTTTTTCTTCCTCTTTTGTTCATTCGAGCGAATTCTGCGAATGACTTTTAAGCGATATTTCTCGGCTGCGTGTGCGCATGTCGCGCGAGTTTATAAGCGAGAGAGAGAGAGAGAGAGAGAGAGAGAGAGTGCAGAGGGCATATATCGCGCAGATTTGCCGATACACACAGATACACCGAGGCGCACGTGTGTATGCGCGCTATGTACACGGCAACTATTTATGTATCGGATACTCTCTTCTTCTTACGCTCTTTCTCTTTCTATCTCGCGCGCGCACATGTACGGATACATCGTCGTATATACACTCGACTCCAAAGCGATCGTTGAGAAAACATACCATTGTAAGAGTTACTGCCTTTGAAAAGTGCATTATACGTACACTGCGTGTGTATATCTCGCGCCGCACTCGAGGATAATCTGTTTGAAAATTGTGTATACGTTAAAACGATAGATAGGACGGACGTATATATCTATGGCGAAAACTCAGCCCAGAGTCGAGCTTAATAACGTCTGAAATTTCATCAATTGACCTTCTATCTCGGCGCCTCTGCCTCTGCCTCGCATGCATGCATGCATGCATTAGACTCACACCAACTAACGTTTCGGAAGCACCTTTGATAAGTTAGTTTTCACGTTATATATATTTAGGTTGTGCAGCAGCAGCAGCAGCAGCAGCGACTCTGTGGCAGTTGAGGACTTGGCAATTAATGCAAGCCTAATGCATATTCATGCTCTGCAAGCAGGATGAAGCGAACGACAGAGATAGAGAGAAGAAAGTACGAAACAGATTGGTATCCCGACACGTTTTTGGTGGCCGTATAATAGTACTCTGATACAGCAGCTGCTGCTACTGCTCTCTGTTAACAATGCATATATAAATACGAGAGCTCGGGAGTATAAGAGCGGACGAGCGAGAGAGCGAACAAACAGTCGCTCATGCTTTTTCGCCCTTTTTTTACTCGGCCTGCAGTGTGCCGCAGCACATGTGTGAGAGACTGTCTGCCTCTCTATCCGTGTAACTTTTCTCTCCTCGTCCTCCTCAGAGTCCTCGTCCTCGTCTTATATTATTATACGCAAGTCGTGTCACTCGTGACGCGAGCTTAAACGCTAATTGTTGACCAGCAGGACTTTTTTTGCGCGCGAGCATACATGCATGCATGCATGCTTGCATGCACGAGGCACGCGACACGTTGCACGAATCGATAATGACGATGATGACGACGATGGGATATCTTGTTCAAGCATGGCCTCGTGTGATTAAAGATTCGGGATTCCTTTGCTTTTATAATTAAGTTGCAGCTCGCTCTCGCTCGCACGTGCAAATTATACACTAAGCGCCTTCCGAAAAAGCATCGCAGTACGAGAGAGAGGGAGAGAGAGATGCAAAATTACACGGTCTGTTTCGGTGATCGTCGCGCGAGTCTATATATGCGTATTATATTATAGCGCAGCGTGGCGGTGGCGGCGAGTTCGTTTGCACCCACGCTTTCAGCGACCAAAGCGAGCAGGAGAGCATACAAAGCAAAGAGGCAACGTTATATATCGTCCGTCCGCTTGCTCTAAGCGCATAGCGCGGAGCGGTACAGTATAGTAGCGCTGATGGCGGCGGTGGCGGTGGCGGCGACAGCGCAAGAAAACATGAAAAGCTGCTATCGAGAGCTAGACCGAGAGTTATGCAAATGATCCTTTGGCAACATAGTTCATTTTAAATGGTAATTCCGCCACTTTTATTTTTCTCTCTCTCTCTCCATTCTCCCTCCACATCTTTCTCTCGCTGTGCGCTCACACAGACCGGCGCAAATTATGCATGCGAACGAAAAGCCGGGGCACCGCCGCGCATCGACGAATATACATCGTGTATTATTATCGTTATGTATTTATTTATATATCAATATGCGCTGCTCTGCCTCGCTCGATCGAGAAATCGAACGAACGCGCGCGCGCTTTGGCGCACTCGCGTCGATGAAATTACACTAATGGGCCTGCTTTTTCTTTTCTCGCGGCTGTGCCATGAAGCGGAGAGCGCAGAGCAGCACAGCAGACGCGCAGACAGTCGGATGTAAACAGCGCACAAAAAAGGAAGAAGGAGCAAAAGCCGTACGACTAAATTATAAAGAGGCTGCTGCGCTATACGAATATAATCTGACTTTCTTTCTCTCTGTTCCTCGCATATAGTAGCTGCACACTACTACTATATACGCGATGCTGTACGCGCGCATAATCACTTGTAAATCCCCCACGCAAATTGCTACTTTGATTTCTTCTTTTCATTTGCTTTCAACGGCGTGTAGAATATATATATGTACAGCATATACAAGCGATGAGGCAGAGAGAGAGAGAGGAGTGGAAGAGGAGGTAACCTGTTTCTGTTTTAAAGATCGCATTGAGAGCAAGAAAAAGAGACAGAACGAGACAGGGAGAGAGATAGATAGAGAGAGAACATAAGTTGTAAACTATTATTATTAAACCTCGTGATTAGCTAAATTGCTCGACACAATTACGCTTCTCTCATCTCTCTCATTTCTCCTCTACGCCAACGATGGCGAGGACGACGTTAAAAGCCGAGCTGAGACTCGGATGATGATACTGTGTGTGCACTGTGCTGCAGCTCCCCGTATTATATCCGAGCCCGTGCGCGCGACGCGCAATTGACAAACAAGACCGTTCATTAGCTAAAATTTTTCCATTATTCCGTTATCGCCGTGCGCGTCGGAAGGAAAACGGTACAATCGACCGTTTGATTCCTCGTAATATTAAATATACACGTGTGTGTGCTTTATACACCTTACGGACTCTCGTGCATGAGCGCGGTCGTAAATCCGATTTTCACTCGTTATGACTTTATTACGCAATAGGCCGAGAGCGGTCAAGAAAAATACGCACATAAGAGCGCGGAACGATCGAATCGAAGGCTCGTTATAAAAAAAAAAATAGATCCAAGTTAGCGTGTACGAGTGCAGCGTGCGGCACATATAAGTCACTGATACACGTACTACGACATGGGAGTAAAAAAAAAATTCAGCTCAAAAAGCAATGACGAGTGTGTGTGTGTGTGTACAGCGGCGTGTGTGCCGGTAGTAATGCAGAAATAACGAGATACATAGTTACTGACATTGGCAGATTTCGAGAGAGATTTTATGTATGGAGAAAATCCTTTTTCCTATTGCAAGAGAGTATATACGGGCGAGCGCGTGTGTGTGTGTGCGTCCAAGTGCAAGAGAAAAGCGCCTGTGAGTGACCGTTCAATAAGCTTATTTCTACGCTCTTCGGAGTTTCCTCCTCTTCATATTGTGCAGCGAGCGGAATCCTCCTCTTGAATTTCTCTATTTCGTTCTTTGCATGGGATATGTGTAAGTCTGTGGCATATACATATATACTGCACGTACTCTTCGGTCGCATTTAAATTACACTGGATAATCTAGTCTCTCTCTCACTCTCTTGCAGCTCGCACGCAGTTATGTACATTTAAAGCGACTCTTCGTCGCGCGCGTGAGAGCAGAGGCAAAAAGCCTTTTGAAATCGACAAAGCTCTCCTCTGCTGTAAACATATCGATTTCAACTTGTGCGCGACGTCTCACCCGCTATATTTGTTCCCTTTTTTTGAAAATAAATATGTGGCATTTCACGTCAACTCTCCCAGTGCCGCGCGGCGCGGCAGAATTAAGTCAAATCACTAAATTTGTAAATCGCTGTAAAAGTACTAAAATGCACCTAGAGAAAAAAACGAACACGTGATTTCGATGGGAAATTGCCTCAGCTTTCCGATGGTGAGGTCAGATTTTCCGAAATTTTCCGCTTTACCCGGGAAAATCGACGGAAAAACTTTAAAGTCGATTATCTCAAAAACTTCATTTTTAAGATTTTTTTAAATAGTCTAGATCAAAAAATCAGGAAACTTTCCATCGATATAGACATTTTTCAGAGAGGCGTTTTTTAATTTTAGCGAGATTAGCGAGAGAAAGAAGAAAAAACGAGGTTTTTTCGCACGAATCCAGCGTCCGGCCGCCCGCGCGCAGTAAAGTTTTTCCGTCGATTTTCCCGGTTTTTTCTCTAGGTGCATTTTAGTACTTTTTCAGCGATTTACAAATTTAGTGATTTGACTTAATTCTGATGACTGAATTCATGGATGACCAATTTTCTTACCTTTACGCGCCCCGAAATATTAATTAATTCACGAAGATCAATTCGGTTGTGGACGCGATACCTACGTCGGTTCGAGTCCGGCCTGAGCCCATATTTTTCGTTCGGTGTACAATAATTAAAGTAAAAATAAAAACTAATTAATATTTCGATTGAGTTTGAAATTATCGCTTAGATGCTCCAATTCAATTAAGTAATGTAGCGTCTCTTAGTAGAGTTTTTCGCGAGTCTTTCCAAGTGAACACGTAGAGGTGTTCCTAGCAATCGCGGTCAAATAAATAAAAAATGATCCTACATACAGGCCTGGCCTGAGTAGGTATCAATTTAGGTATCACGTCCACAACCGAATTGATCTGCGTAAATTAATTCATGAATGACCTTTTACAAAATCGAGGTCAGACTTATACAATTATTTTTACTTTTCCACTTACAGATTTACAGAAATAAAGTTACTCGCCATCTAGCGGTGGAAGTGGTACTATCGCATTCAAAGTGCTCGAAAACTGGTCTAAATTATTGGAAACAGTTAATTGTCATTTAAGATTCATTTAAAATGCAGAGAATATTTTGCAATTTTATTGTAATAGAAAAATTGCCACAAAAAAGCCAATTAATGGTGAAGTAAATTTTTTTTCTTCACTAGAAATTTATTGATACTGAGCACTTCTACCAGAGGCCATTTCGTTTTCTTTTACAAATTTGAAAAAACAGCACACCCCTCGGTAAAATCAATCTTTTCTGTACTCAGACACCTTCTGTTATTCGCCGCAGTCCTACTCAGACAGTGCAAAAAAACAACAACCGTAAGCACCGAGTTCTACCATAGCCGCGCGCGTCGATCGTATACACAAACTTGTGTTTAAAAACAGCTACCCTCTTTATTCACATCATTGCCAACTTATACAAGTATACATACCGACGAGTGCAGCCCATGTGTCACGCGAGCATAATAAACAATGAAGGCGAACCTTATCGCGCGTATATTGCCTGAACAGAATATACGTACACCTACACACACATACGTACGTGCAGTATATACCGGAGAGAGTCAATGCACCTGATATTTGCACCCCCCGTCGAAGTATGTGCATGTGTGTGTGTGTGTGTGTGTGTGTGTGTGTGTGTGTGTGTGTGTGTGTTTTTGTTTTT
>CACVKI010138842.1:0-17978 GCA_902732785.1 Trichogramma evanescens
TAATAATATCGTTGAGTGTGTGTACAACTAAGTTCAATACAATACTGAGTGTTAGTAATGTTAGCGGTAGAGCTATCATTCTGCTGAAAAGTAAAAATAGTTATCGAATTAAAAGTTCAATATTTTCGTCAATTTTGCTCAGATCGGGCTGAAATTTTCACAGAATACTCTTGAAAGTATAAACAATCAAATAAAACAATAAAAAAAAATTCAAAATTTTTCAAAGTCAGGACCATACCCCCCCCTTAAATTAACGTAAAAATGTGATTTTCAAGAAAAACGCTCATAATTAGAGGGTCAATCGGATTTGCAATTTCGCAACGTGACATCGTAGCAACATTTAAAGAGAAGAATCTTTTGATTTTGATTCAGGGCAACAGTTTTTTTTCTTGGAGTTCTTAGTGCGTATTAAATAGAGCTATCGATAATAATTATTTTCCAGTTATCGACTATGAGGCACGAAATAAAATTTTCATGAATGACAGACGAGAATCATCCCTATTGGACATTGGCCGTCAATTATTTAGTTGACAGAACCACAGTAACTGTGTTATACATAGCAAAATGATTATCATTGCGTACAATTCATATTACATTAATTTGACACCATCAGTGAGCCTAAAAACCTCGAACCGTTTTAACTATTCTTCGTTGCGGCTAGCTATAATCATGGCAATTGCGGCCTTACACACCATATTCTTGGGAATGGCATTAAAAGAACCTTTAATTTCTAGAAATGCAACTGCGTGATTCGAATTTTTCATGAGCTGTACACGCGACAAAAGAAATGTAATATAATTAGCGAATAAAAGACGCTTCAACAGAGTGGTACTGAAGTGTAATAATTTTGAACTTTGAAATGGATAGTGGTAAAAAAAAGAGCTATATCAGAGAATTACTGATTGCGCGTAACAAAACACCCGCGCAGCAACGAGCGAAGCGTGACCCACAGCTTTTGTCGGCATTAAGTACCTGAGTGCATAGCCAAGAGAGTATATATGTGTAGAGAAAATTCCCGTGCGCGCGACAACTCGCTCGAAGCTGCTGGCCGACCGATGATGACGATGGGGCTTTTCTGCAGAAAAAACCACTCGTGCACGCGCTCCGGCTTGTGCATGTGTAAAAATATGCAGCACATATAGGGTTCGAAAACGAGAATAGACTTTTACGATGCACGCGCGAGCGCGCGTTGACGTTGAATGTTATTGTAACGATGTATATCGCCGAGTGCACTGCAGCGCACGTGCAGCTCCAGTGCAGGTCTCGCTTTTTATATTCCTTTACGCGCCGATGAGTGATATGTATCGCGCGTATCATGTGGCATCGATTTTAACGACGATGACGATTTTTTTTTGCACTCGCGTTAAAATATACATTCGATGCACCGCACGCGACCCGCATGATCTATAAAATATTAAACTGCAAATGCTGCGGTCAAAATCAACCAGCACTCCAAAGTCCATGCCAAAGAAATATAATGATGCCGGAGAGTTATTTTTGTTATACACATAAATGATAATGATTTTCGATTAAAAGCCGCAAAAGTCATTATGAAATAATTTTCATGATTTTCTCGCCACTACATATAGAGCGATTTATAAGCGAAGTGCAGAGCAGTGGAAGAGTCGAGCGATCGCGTCTCGTAGCAAAGAAGACATCAGGCATTACCTTGAGCTGCCCCGTTTAATTATGCATCGCATCATGGTGAACGGCTCGCGCGTTCAGTCGATGCTTTCTGTCTCTTTTTCCTCGGTCGCTCGAGTCGCTCGAGTCGCGCGACCGCGAAGAAAATTACTCCCAGCCGAGCTGTAAAAGCTTGTGTATGCGTGCGTGTGCGTTAAAAAGAGTAAAATGCAAAAGCTTGAAAAATCCTAGAAGCAGTATATAGAGACGAGTTAACGTGCGGTGGTCAGGAGCGCGTGCGCACCGTGTTTTTACACAAAACACAGGAATCAAGACCTGCTGTGCAGTTTAATGCTATATGGCAAATTATATAGGCAGCGGTGGCGGTGACGAGAAATAGATATAAGTACGCGAGCGATGTCAACGCGCGCTTTCTTCGCCATCGTCGTCTACTTCTTCTTCGTCTTCTCCTTCTCGTGCGTACAACACGTGGTTCGTTATTATGTACGTGTACCCGTACGCGCCCATGAGTTCGCGCGTGCACGTCTCTCTCTCTCTCTCTCTCTCTCTCTGCGTGATAATAATGATGATGACGAGACTCCAGTACATGTGTGCAGTACGAGCGATGTAGAGCAGACACGCATAATATTGCGATGTCCTTACGGCAGGTTTTAATCGCTCGTCAAACTATCGGGTGTGCATGTATGTACGAGCGCACGTTGCAACAACCGAGCGGCAAATCGTCGTTCGTCGTACGAGCATACACATGCACATACACAAATGCACGGCCACTTTTTTTCCTATTATTTATGGAACTCTGCCTTATGTGCGTTGTTATTACTGTGCGCGCGAGCGACTTGTTGCCAATGTCTGTGTGCCGTCGCACTCGTGCTGTTTAAGAAGTAAAGAGAGATTAATAATCTTGCGCGAGTCGCGAGCGAGCGTGCCGCGCGCCACTATATAAGTATTGTTAAAATGCACGCTTGGTTTGCCACGCGACTCGCTTGCTCCAGCTTTTTCCTTTTTTTTCTTTTTTAATAGCGCGTTATCTCGTATGCATTTCGAATGGCGATGGCATTAGCGGACAATAAGCGGCAACAATTTATTCTATTTTTATACAATGACAACAGATTTGCTATGAGCCGTGTATTATTATAAGTTGATTAGTATTTTATAAAAACATGTCATATCTTGAAAACGATTAAATATTATTCATTTGTATTATTTATTTTCCAAAGTTTTCTGTTAAAAAAAAACTGACGGTTAATTTATGTCATATTGCAGTATGCATCTAGCATCAACGAGTAAAGGATTCAATTGTGAGTCGCAAAAAGATTCGTAATTAACGTGCAAATATAGAAAAACAGGTTTTCTTTAAGTACCGTACTGCAAAAACTGAATGTAATGAAAAACATTTTCAGGGTGATTTAAGACCTTTTCCAGTCCTTATAAACTCGTACTGTTGCATTCACAATATTTTCTTTTAATTATTGCAAGCATCGATTTATCAATTAAACATTTCGTTCCTTCGCACGAATACATTTACTTATACGCTCAACAAGTGTTTCTTGTAGCTTTGAATATCGATGCCAGGAAATGGTTAAAGAGTATTCATGCTTCAAATAAGCCATTTTAAAGAAAACTTGAACCACTTCTCTTACGATCTATGAATAATAGTAAAAGGAAAAAAATAGCTAACTGTATCATGAAATTTTTTACAAATTTTTCCGGTTAGTTAGTTGTAGTGAATAATAAATCAATTCTTTAAGATTAGAAAAATTCATTAGAGATACAAAGGTTACCTTCGTTAATTTATAAGCAATATCATCTATTTTATTATAAACGCAGAATTTGGTTTCGTCATATCTATATAGAAAACTTTATAAAATATAAAAAATTCTAATTGATAAACTGTTGAAATTCTTTAATTTATCTACTGTAGTGACATTTCATCGTTATCGAGCATCCATGACTCAGTAACAATTTCGTATATAACTTATCGAGAAGAGTGTGGATATCATTATAAGACTGCTGATATAATAGTTTTAAGCACGTATTTACTTAAAATTGATTTTTTTTTTACAATCTCAAATTTATTGCACTACATACTTAAATTATATTGTTACATAATTTTAATTTTCCCGTCGACCGATAAATCGACCGATAAATTATCAATAACGAAAATCATAACGATGAAGATTGATTGAATAGTTGTGCTTGGTTATATGAGGAAAACTATAAATAAATGAAACAAATGTGCGCAGATATTAGTGAACTCGTTCTGCATAAATATTCGTCCGCACAATCAATAGTGCGTTTATCATAGCAATTTGCATATTGCCGAAACAATGAGCACTAATAAATGCCACATATCTCCTAGGCCAATGTCAGTATCATAGCTGCAACGACGGCATACATGGATGAAAAAAAAAGAAAAGAAAAAGGAAATTGCACACGTGTTCCATACAAGTCATTGGAACAAGAAGGACAGGCAGCGCACACTGCTTACGGGTAATAGGAGCAAAGTCAAGAAACTTTGCGACCGAGTAGCCGACTCCCTTTGGCTTTCTAACTTGTACGTACACGCGTACATACATGCCTGCAAGTCTCGATCTACGCTACCGCTACTGCATGCGGAGGCAGTTAATACACCTTGCCACGAGCGAGAAACTAATGAGCAATCGTTAAGCTCTTGTGCTATACGATGGATGCATTGGAAAAATAGGGTCACACTTAGCTCACTTCTCGATCTTATTATGAATATATCTGAGTTGGTTCGTAGACAGCTCCACATGGCACCGGTTATTCGCGAGAAGAAATTTTTCTGCAGTAAGGTGTATTACATATTATAATACTGCGAGTTGGAGATGCAAGATAACGCATCGGATGTCGAGTATCGGTCCTGCTGCCCATAAGACTTTGCAAGATATTATCGAGACAAGCAAGATTCGATGAATGAACGATCGAGCGTACGAGAGCTGCTGACGTGCCATAAGGCCCTACTAATTGCCGTTTGGCACGATCATAGATGCTACCAACAGTGGTGCGATGGCGAGATGATTTTTCATTGATGCCAATCGTATGGAGAATTGTTAGAGCATTAGTAATTGACTTAACAACTAAATGAATCAGCTTGTGAGAATTGAAACTTTTTAGATGGAACAATCGGATGCCGGTGTTTTTTCTTCACTATTGACGTCCATCAGAAAGAAAGAGTACACACGTAATGTTTTGGCGCTTTAAAAGGAACGACGCACGCACGAGTTTGTATACACTTTTGCAAAAGGCGCGCAGCTACGAAGACCATTCGAGTGCGTGCTAGTGTACTGTATCGTCGAACCTGGCGCATGCCACAAGTGTGCTCGCTGAGTCCTATATTGGATTACGCAACCGTATATAGGTAGCCGTCATCGTCGCCATCAACATCGGATCCTCGGTTGAAAGAAAGCACCATTGCCGCGCATACGCGTACTGAGAGATCGTATTACCATCGTAAGCATCGTTGCGAAGAAGCCCCGACGACCGTGTTCGCGACGCATATTCATATTTACTCACACACGTACATATTGGATGATCGCTTATTTTTTTTCTCCCACTCATCCTGCCCAGAGCAGCGGCGTGTCTTCTTCGACGTTGCGTATTCAGCGTCATTGTAACGCTGAGATTTTTTTTATACCTTTGTACCAAGTAGCTGGGCTATTTGTAGCATCGTATGCGTTCGAACGTGAATATATCAGGAAACTCGAAGCCTACCTTGGATATTATACGATATACTTACATAAATTATACGAGCCCCTTGTATATACTTCACCGAGCGCGTTAATTGGGGCTAATCGCGAAGGTGATTTTTTTCTCCTTCTCTTTTTACTCGGAGCCGAAAGAGAGAAGAAGCCAAAGAGACGACAGTGACTCTTTTACTCTCTTTCGGCCTCTTCGCTTCTGCCTGACTTGTGGCCGCTGAGAAGCCGAGCAAGAATATATAAGACGACGTTAATTGTGGGCATTAAAAATTAAGCGGCAGCGAGATTTAAAAAAGTTTCCTCCGCCAGCAGCTTCTGTGTACATTCAGCACATAAATGTAATGCTTGTATAGATCGCTCGTCACTAAGATCGAGACAAGCGCGATATCTATATTGTTTCCATTGTTATTCTTTGTTGCTTATTATCTTAAAACATTTTTCAATAAAAATTCATTCAATGATTTTGATCTTTACCCATATTTTTTACCTTAACAAAACACATCTATGCTATCTACAATTTACTTCCTTTTTATTTGGAAGTACACAACTTAAATTCTTGCTACTTAATTTTGTTATGCTAATTACTGATGGTTAAAAAAATTTTAAAGTATGTATTATATTCACAAATATAGAAACATTTGATCTGGTGTAAAAGTTGATCACTTAGTTAAGTTTAAAATCTAACAGCCAATCAAAATCTCGAAAAGTTGTCTACACAAAACTACCTATCACTTATATATATAAGAGGTATTATCAAATATTTACCCAGGTTTGTTGCCCAAACTAGAACAATGCTTGCCCCTATTCAACATCAAATTTTATGCTATTCTCGATGAGATGGCTGTCACCTTGAAAGACTTTATGACGCTATTATAAGAAAAATCTTGTTTTTGTTAAATATTAACAGATGCTTGTATTACAACTATCACTATTGTTATTGCTGATTTTAATAAATTTCGTTCAGATGCATTTGAGTTCAAACGGTTAATCGTACTTTTATTTTGGCATAACTTTTGATGTAAACCGTAACGAAATTATATATTATAAAAATAACGTCCACCTTGATATTAAATAATTTAAAGTATATGTCGGGTTTTCTAAAAATTTTGAAGTGCATAACTCAAAATTTTCAGATTGTAAGGCTTCTGAGGGCAACGCGTTTTCTTAATACGGAAGGAATACGCCGTAGTAGCTAAGAAGATAATCGACAATAGCACTCTTAGCTCTGTAAAATTCATTCATAATTAATTGGAGCTTATTTAAGATGAAGTTTTATTTGATCAACAGCAATAAAATAGGTTTGGCAAATCAATGCTTCAGAAATCTGTCCAACTCTAAGATTTAATCGATGAAAATCATATCACATTAGCCACTACGGCGTATACCTTCTATATCAGTAAAATAGAAGCTTTACATGGACTGAATTCTTACGGTCAATCTGAAAATATTGAGTTTTGCGTTCTTACAATTCAGTGAATAATTTCGTCCCTGCGGACGCACTCTTATTCCATCTGTGCCAGTGACGACGACAACGGTAGCGTTTACTTGACTCAAATGCATCGGAGAATAAAATAAGCAATCCAAAGACATCACGATGTCGTCGCCATACACGCAAAAGAGGATTTAAGCTCAACTGGTCTTAACTGCTGATTTGACGTCTTGTGTGTGTGTCCCTTGTTGGTGTTCACACATACATACTTATACGCATACATGCGCGCTCGTACATTATACATAGAAAACGATAAATCAGTCAATTTGATGAGAGGTGATGTACACATTGTAGGCTTAGATTTGATGGCTGCATATCGTCTTCATGGAAGGGATTAAGTACTATATAGATGTTAAAGATAAAAATTTTATTTCACGACATGTTGCTTATGCCTAACACTCTTTCGATTGGAAACATTTTTTTTGGATCATTGTACCTATCCAACTGTTTTTCTTCTTTGACTAGGCAGCGATATTTATTAGCATGACCTAAGTGGATTAACTCGAACGTTCTCTAATTAGTGAGTATTTGTAGTGTTCAAGTATATAAAAATCATGTCATGTTGTTACTAAACCGCGTTAATAATATGTACTGAGATGTCAAGTGACACTGCGTTCTAATTCTTACGTTTTATAAAAACAAATGCACATACTTTTTAAAAAACAAATAATTTTAAATACCGCTATTGAATAGCTCACGGGTGCTGCAAGTATAGTCACTTACCTACTCCTTAACACCCTATAACTCATCGCGCAAGCTATGACGTTGTGAGAGACAGTTTATACACGTGTGTATAATACCAGGCACGCAATATTCATAAACATTACCTTGACGCGCCTGGAGATTTACGTATTGCTCAAGTGTGTACGCATGCGCATGCGAGTAGGAGGCACACATATGCATACGCATAATGCGCTTTTTCGTACCAAAAAAGAAAGTAAAAATTGTCGACAAGTTTTGAAACGTCTCAGGTATATACAGTGCGTATTCGCGCTCATAGATCGAAGTCAGAATTACGCTCAACTTATATAAGCCTATCTGGAAACGAGTTCAAGGATCGTAAATGTTGCTTTGCGCGCAGGATTATTTCTATTTACCCTTTTTCCTCGAGTGGCGCGAAATCACGCTCGTATTTGGAAAACTTGCAAACGCAATATAGACTTTATCAGAGCGTGGCTCGATTTTGTCACTGTCCTCGCTTTGCAACATCAGGACAGACAACAACGACAGCAAATGTTATTTTTCGAAATGCATGTATTTATCTAAGAAGACTTTAATTATGTCAATGCGCGAAACGTACAACGTATGATCCGTAAGCATGACTATAGCCGTATAACGTTATAGCAAGCCCACAGTACATATAAGCACGGGTGAATACTAAGACTCGTTGGAATAAGGGTGGAGTTATATCTGCTGTCCACACCTTTAGATTTTTACGCATAAGAAGACTTCATGCGCCATTATATATATATTGCTATTTTTCTGTAAACGAGCGAGTATCATTTTACAATGTATGGACGCAAGCACGTATGCAAAGAAAAGCAGAATCAAGAAAGTTTCTGACCGAGCAAGTCTGCGCTCTGCGGTTGACGATCGAGTTACCCTTGGCACATCGCCGTATATAGCATACAAGTAACAGAATAAAAGCGTGCAATGTTTTCATGCATCAGAAACACCCAGTTTTGAGATAATACAATTAAAAACTGAATTAATTAACAAGCTCATTAAGTTATGCTAACGATTTGATTGGGATTTCAAATTTCTGAAAATTCATAACAATTTTTTTATTGATATTGATATCAATCGTTTTATCATATGACGAAAAATTATTAAATCAATATATAAATAAAAAATATCAAAAGCTGCGTTTGGGACTCACAAGTAAAAATGAAATCAGGAAACATTTTTAAAGATGTCCATGAATACAATTTTTTCATTTTTTGAGTTTTTTTACAAAGAGAACAATAACAGAAATAATCAAAACCACAAAAATTAAAGCTCAGAAAACCCAAAATAAAGGCTGTTTGTGTACACACAGTAAGTTAAGTCTGGACTAATAATGAAGAAAATTTTACTGACACCAAATGGTAATATGTATCGATTATTACTTCACGTACTAAAGTTAGGACCTAACTGACATTATTTTACAAATAAAAACAAAAAATTATGATTAAGAAAAAAGTTATTTTTTAGGATAAAAAATGTAACTTCCATTACAAGTGCTTTTATGATTAATTTTTTTCTGTCTACGAATAAATATCAATAAATTTGATCAGTTTCTTTTTCAATTCCAAGCTATGAAAATGTATCATGGTGCTTTTTTAATACATTTTATGAAATTTTTCAACAATATATTTTATGATTTTTATGCATAATGATATAAAAAAACTTAGTTGACACTAGCGTGATTTTTTACTCCATAATCACCCAAAGAAAAAATTTATCGTTAATCATAATTTATAAAGTAGAGAAAATTTTTTCAAAGCGCCGGTTTGAAATGTTTAGCCGGTGAAAAATTATCAATGTAAACATGTGGCAGTATCAAGCAACAGTGCATATTCGGAAACAAATGCACGTGCGAGTGAAAAGAGAGAGAGGGAGGAAGAGAGAACGAGCGTGCAATTACCCGCTGGCTGCGAAGAAAACAAACGAGTAGTTGTGCAGTAAGGTTCGAACAGAAAAGAAAGATTCAAGCCACTGCGTACAGCGAGTTTAAGAGAGTGAGCGAAAGAGAACGAGCAAGGAAAAATAAAGCGAAAAGAAATTTATATATATTTGCAGGAGTTGTGAAGAAGGTATACACATAAAAAAAAGTTGCAAAAGAAGACGAGAGAATAAGAGAGAAAAGGAGAGAGTTAGAGGCAGAGGGAAGAAACAGAGAGAGAGACAGAGAGAGAGAGAGAGAGAGAGAGAGAGAAGACACGAGGAAAAAAAGAAAAAGAAAAGAGAGATGCAGAGATTACCATATAATGGTGCCCCGAGGGCACATAAGCTGCGCCACAACATCGTTCCTTTTTGGTTCTTTTTTACGTCGAATGCTGGAAACGGTACTCCACTCACCTCTCTCTCTCTCTCTCTCTCTCTTTTTCTCTCTCCTTCGCTTCTGCAGTCTACCTATATATAAAGTATATATACTACTATACAGTATATACTACTCGTTCGCTTGCGCACGCTCGATCTTCTTTCGCACTTCTTGCTGTTTTTTCAAGCTCGTTTCTTTCTTTTTTTAGTAATGGTTTTGCCTCTTCATCTTCGCTCTGAGCGAGTCCAATGACTGCTTTTTTTTATAAATATGCAAGATATCTTTACAAACCACTTCTCGATCTTTCGCTCAGTTATTGCGGGAATTACGATTTGTATGTATAGATTTATGCGCATATAACCAAGTATGATACTTATATTCAAGCGTGTTGAGATCGCATACACCATTGAATTGGAGGACCATTGAAAATTTTGTAACGCATATAGATGTGTGCGTACGTGTGTGTATACGAATTCGGTGACTAAATTTTTACCTCAAGGAAAATTTATACGGGTATTGTTTGACATTGATCAAAACATGAATTTTCAAGATAGATCGCGTAAATCTTATGCAGCGATTTACGTCAGGATGATAAATTTTGTTCGATATAGGAAATATAGGACTATAAAATAATAACATTATCTATAAATGATGAAAAAGTATACGCTCAAGAGAAAACATCGCGAGCAGTAAACGCAACAAAAGATAAAAAGTCGAAAAATAAAAAGGTCCCGTTGAAAAACGTCTTCTGTCCTCTCATTTCTCGTTCGTAACAAACAAACTCCCTCTCCTCTCGAGTAGTGTATATTGCTTCGAGGAGGAGCCAAGCTTCCTCCCATTATATGTGCATGTGTATAGATGTGTGAATGTGTACGCGCGTGCATTACCCTTTCTCTTTCGCATACACGAATGGATAAGGCGTACGTCGCTTTGCTGCCTGCTTGCTTGCGATGTTGCTGGTTCAAACTTGTTGTGAACAAGAGGGAATAATAAAAAAGCGAAGGAGAGAGCTGGCGCGCAGTTCTACGCACTTGGTGAGATGACATTTATAATACGAATGCGCACCCAGCCATAGGCCAAAGATGTATTTTATCATCTATATATGTGCAGCATGCACGGCTGCAGCATGAGTTGCGCCGTCAAGTCAATCAAACGCAATCCTTTGACTCATTTTGCCCAATAACATAATCACTCTCTTCGTACTTAGTCGCTTGCACGATATCATGATCGCTTCATGATATGCGCACTATATCTGCACCGCAAATATCGAATATAATGACGAATATATTTAGAGTCCAGTATACGAGCACAAACAAACAGGCAGCAGCGCAGCTTGCTCTTCTCTCTTACGTAATTGATTAGTTGCCAAGTGTATATACACGGGGGAGGCTGAACGAGCACGACGTCAGATTCGTTTGTCGCTGTTCATCGCTGAGTGAATTTCATACCAACGATCTGCGCGCGTATTACGCAATGGGGACAGTGCGCGCGCTCTGCACACCAGGATTAAATCGACTTTTTTTTGTTTAACTCTACTCACACACTTGCCTATGCGCGTGTTAGATCACGTCCTATCTTTAGCAATTAATTCCCACTGACTGTTATTACTTGTTTCAACGTGTGCGAAAGTCAATGTAGAATTTTGTCTAAAATGCTTACGCAAAGGAAACGTAATTTTAATCAAATATGATTCTATATATTTATTATTTAGGTAACTTAGCCGGGAGAGTTCAAGAGAGTTACACCTGAAGCAAACTGTAATTAATTTTGCTCAATGACCAAGTTCTTCAGGCGAAAAAAGTTGAGCAAAGTGGATTTTGCGGGTTGGGACCTGTTACGAGGAAAAAATTCTGAATTACTAAAATCAAAACCACATCTCATACAGTAGGCTAAAAAATAATTCGCTGTTTCGCAAGTTTGTTATATACCAAACTTATTTCTCAGTAACCCAACCGTTTTCCAACTTAAACTTTTAAAGTTATCTTTCCCAAAAGATCCTTAGAATTATGTGCTTTACTTTATCTTTCCTAACTTAAAAAATGTTGAAAGAATAACGGAATATAAAAAAAGTTAGAACTCAAAACAAAAAGTCTTTTTTTTTGCTCCGTTATTGAGCAAAAGCGGCGATCTGGAATTAGTGTAACTTTTGAACGGAGACACGTAGCGAAAAGTGGTTCGGCTTGTTTTGAGGGATTTGTGTGTCGCATGAAGCGCCAAAATAGTAATTTATAGCACTGCGTGGCATAAGTTCACATCTATGGCACGCTTTTCGGTGGCATAAGTCGCACATTCTGGCACCGCGGCGTTCGCATCACACTCGCATACGCTCGTGCGCTAACCTAACTTTGCGGTACCAGAATGTGCGACTTATGCATCGGAAAAGAGGGCATAAATGTGAACTTGGCCCAGTGCTATAAAACGTTGTTCGATACTCGGGCCATAGGCGACACTTTTCGGCCGAGCTATTAGGACCCTCGCTGCGTTCGGGCCCTAAACTACGCCGTGCCAAACAGTGTTACTTATGGCCCTTGTATCGAAAATTACTATTACAAAATTGTCAATAAAGTAATATGTCTTATTGAAAACTCGAGAAATTTTTTTTACAAAATTGTTTAATGAGAAAATAAATGTAAATATTTTGGTATTTTGGTAGGATTCGATCGATAAAAATACATGAAAACCCATAAAAATTAGAGAAAGACCACATTTTTTTATATTTCTTGACTGATAGTAAACTTTTTTTGTTTATTGCATTCTTAGCTACAATCGTTCTTTTTCGAGATGAAAGTTGTATAAAATGATCATAAACAATGGCAAAGAAAATTTCTTGAAAAATGCGATAAAATTTAAGGTGACGTAATCTTATGCCAAAAGAGACGGAAAAATTCCCAGATGATAAGTATTACCTAAAGCTGACAGTAATATATTTTTGGAATTTTCAAAATATTGTTAAAGTATCTAAAAAATTTGAAAAAATTCAAGGTACTTTAGATTGTTGTATGGTATCTCAGTGAATTTTTTTAGAAAGTTGAAGATGAAAGTGACTTCAGAATCGGCTATAAAAATGAAAGACTATACAGTTTTTGTAAAATGCGAGCGAAATAGGGGTCTTAATCTTAATTTTTTCAATTATTTTTCTGACCTTCATTTATAATGTATAAATCTGGACGCTACTCATTCAAGCTCGCCTACTTAATTTTACGTAAAATAAAGTAAATTAATCAAAGGACACGATAATGAGATGGATCATCATAAGTGCGATAGAATGAACGAAGATAATGCTGGGCTTGGGCTCTATAGCACGATTTTATGTTTTTTTTCGTTTTTCCGTCGATGCTTGATTTTTTTTCTCTCTTATACTCTCTGGGTTGTATGCGTGAATCCAACAAATACAAAAGTCGCTGCATCTTTAAATGCATGTATTAGTTTTCCATGCATGAGCTTGATCCTTCGATCGATCATACTATAACCATACTCAAGCGAGGCGAGCAACGTTCGAGAATAGGCAATTTATCTACATATATGCGCTTAAAGAAGAAGAATATAGTGTCGCCGATACAAAAACTCGCTGATGTAGTCGTCGTTGCTTTTCTGCGCAAAAGACACGTGACTCGTATACACGGCTCGCACTGCGAGTATACATTCAGTCGAGATTGCTCAAGCCATATGTGTTCGCGCGAGGCACAGTTCGACTGCGCGTACTACGCTGCAGAAAGAGGGAGAGGGAGTGCAGTGCGTAAAAGCGTAGTAGTTAACGTACACGTGTGCAGAAACCAGTTGTGTGTGCACAACACGCTACATGGGGCACGAAATGTACATGTATGTGCGGGAACAACGATTCGAGCCGAGCTGTGTTACTGAAATTATGATTTTTAATCGATCAGCCATACGAATCTGCCGTATATTTTGAAGTGAAACTTCTTTATTTTTATACCACTGCGGAGCATTATTTCAAATTTGTAGCACGCTTTTCGGTGGCATAGGTCGCACTTTCTGGCACTGTGGCGGCAACTGTAACTAATGCATCGGCGGCATTAATGAGAACTTAGCACAGTGCTATCAAATTGTGTATGATATTAGTGCCATGGGGGACACTTTCCAGCCCAGCCATTAACTACGACTTGCCAAAAAGTGTTACTTATGTCAATTTTATCCTAAATTACTATTAAAATTGTACAAACTTATAATTTATGATAAAATTTATAACGTGAGGTAAAAAAAAGTATTAAATAAATGTATTTTAATTGAAGGCAAAATTACGGGAAACAATAGGAATAAATATGTCAATTGAAAAAAGCTGTGATAAATTATTTTACGGAAGTTAGATGCTGCATATATATTATGAAAATTTTCATCAACAAGTACGCGGCAGGCGGGCGAGTCGGTACTGCAATATTACCTATATATAGGAGTGACAACCACGAGCAAGTCGAGACATATGCACCATACAGCAGTCACTGTACAGTATAGAAAGAACGAATAAGAAACCAAGCAAGAAAGAGAGAGAGAGAGAGAGAGAGAGAGAGAGAGTAGGGCACGGATCGAGCTTGAGCTGCACCAAGCATACAGAGGCAATGAACTTCACTTCTTCTCTTTGCTTATGTATATTTATACGAGTATATATGTGTGCACACTGCGTATACCCAGCATGTACATTTTGTGCTTTCATTTGTACGTTATTTATAAATGACTATATTTAAATATTTGCTTATAATTTTTCTAGTTGTATCTGTAAAAAATTAGTATTTCATGCATCTGATGAATGCATGTACAATTAGATAATTTTTAGATGGGTTTTTGCGCAAAAATTATTTGGGGGACTATCCTCAATAATTTTTTGAACGGTCATTTAAAAAACCTCGTAAATATTATCAAATATTCGCGTCGGGATCGTAATGATTTTTCGATTGTATCATTATAAATTTTTTGCGATCATTTTATATATAGAGTCGGGATATAAAAATACAATGAATTCATTGATTTTTCATCATAAATTTTGTCAAGAGCTTGTAAAAGTATTCACCTCATCGATTTTTGTTTACTAGTAAACAATAAGTATCAGACTAATAAACGTCTTTAGTGGAAAATTTTTGTCACAATTTTTCATGTAAAGAAACGCGCAGTGGGCCCTGCGTACTTTTCTGCCTAGTGCCGTAAAGGTGTTGGCTTTATTACAAGTTTGACCATCAAATTGTCGTAAAAGTCCAAGAAAATCGTGATATAAGCGTCAGAAGCGAAAGATCGAGACGATGCCTATAAAATAATTTCGAAAGCTGCGTCGTCGTGTACGCCAAGTTATTATTCGAAGGTAGCAGCAGCAACAGCAGCATCGGAAAACCTGTGCATAAATACGCATGCGCAGTGTGCACTCAGGGGATTGCATAATTGAAAATTTTATTGTTGTCATTAGTTGCCTATACTGGTCGTCATTTATATTAGTGACAAGCGAGCAAATGTGGCGCGCAATATCCAGTACCCGCGTCTATATCTTAAAGTAGGCGCCTGTATCAGCTTTTTGCGCCTGCGATATTATACCATTACTCGTAAAGTTTCAAGGATTTTTCAGTATGGTGCGCAATGTCGCGCATCCAACGTAATAAGCTACGCACGACTGACCAGCGCGTTGGCTCCGAACCTATCCCCGGGACCATATGCATCGCGTTCGATTCGAAGCTTGCAGTACGCTTACATATAGCCGCTGCAGCGGCCGTCCTGCTTTTTCTTCGTCGCAGCTAGTTTTCCGCTCGCGTGTCTCTTTTTTTCCATCGTTCGCTCGTCTACGCGCGTGCACGCCAGGGCCTGCTGCTATAACACTCCTTTGGTAACTATACCATGCAAAGACTGTTATTATCCTCTCTCGAGTTCTGCTGCCGCTGCTGTTTTGCGTTGCAGCGCAGCTCCTCTCACTCGCTGGTGCGAGCCACGCGCGCGTGCAAATTATCCTAGAAAACTTATTGCACCGAACCTCGGCATCGGACAATGAACACGCGCCAGTTTGTGAATATGCGCCTGGTGCTGTGTACCTGCTCCGTAGGCCCCGAGGGCTTCTTCATGTCCTCCTTTCCGCCTGCTCTGGCTACTGCTCGACTACTCCTGCTTCTGTTGCTGTTGGTGAATTACCCAGTACTACTTTTCCTCCGACGAACCTCTATCTTGGCACATCGCGCCTGATCCATCTGAGCCCAACTGCAGCTCTTGCCACCGATTCACGTGTCTTTTTTAATTTCTTCCTCTTCGCGGAATTATCGTGCGCGGGCAAATTACAATTAGAATAATTTCAATGTGTGTAGCAGCCGAGACAGAAGCCACTGCAATTGCGTGATTTTGTCGAACGGGATTTGCAAATTTCGTATACACGGCACTAACATCGATCGTACGTAGATTTTATATTAACTCAAACAGCGATAGCTGCAGCTTTTTGTGTATCGATGTACGTACATACACGTACATTTAAAAGTGATGCACGCTTAGACATTGCATTTTGTTTTAATATTTCTCAGAAAAAGAGAAAATGGAGCAATAGAACTTGGTGCAGGACCAGCGATCCCAAAGCTTCATGCTTACTACGACTTCTTTCGTGCTCTAGAGATGTTAGAATAATTCGATTGTTAAGCGAAAGTTAAATGTAGGCTTGAGTTTGTGAAAGAGGGATGATTGTTTGCTAAGATTCTCCGTCAATGTGAAATATGTATGGAATACAAGTAATTACTTTCTCAGGAATTGGGACAGAAAACGTTAATATCTTTGTTTTGCCTATTTATAACTGTATAATCGTCAAAGCTGCTGCATGTTTGAAAAATAAAGATAACATTTAATTTAAAATGTAGAGTATTGTTCCAAATAATGTAGTGTAGAGACAAAAATATGTGGGCAATAAATATCCAGATGATCACTCCAGTAAAGTATATATTCAAAGCGTTTATAGGCAAGCTAAAGCTTTAAAATTGTATTTCGAATAAACAAATAGCAAAATAAACGTAGCACTGAATCACCTAATTCTTGAAAAATTTCTGATTTTTGTTTATTCTTTATTCGTATTGGTATCGTATAGAAGAACAAAATGCGTATATTAACTTATAAATATAAAGAAAAATTCGAACCATTTCTACTTTCTCGCATTGGAATTCTTACAAACTTGAAAACACATCGCAGCTCGTGCAATGCATGGTCCATTGTCATTAGTAAGTAAAGTACATCATTTGAAATTATAATTTTCTTGAATACCTATGTGTATGTGTGCGTGAGCAAGTCAAAGTATTTTTGAGGTAAGAACTGTAAGTTAAGGAACGCATATCCCAACCTGTAGATAAAGTGGAGGATGCAGCATGACGTAACGTAATTCGATTGTTGGCCGGCTGCATGTGGAATATTATAGCGCGAAAATATACATCAACTGTAGCTCAAATCGTGCAAACTATTGCCTCTGAACTATAATATACTCAGAGCAAAATTGCTGATGACGAAAGTCGATTCAAGGTACAGCTGTATCGATAAACCTATAGTCATATTTGCAAGTCTCATTTTGTTTGTACGAAGGGCTCTCTGATGTGTGGTGCTACTTTTGTTTCAACAATGTTTCATTGAATTGCATTTGCGCGTCAACATGTGGACCTGGTCTTGATTTTCTATAACAAATTAAGGGCTAACAGGGGGCTTAATTATTTTCATTTTTCAATTACAGTACTAGGCTGTAAAAGTGAAAAAAAATTTTTTTTTAAGAACAAACATGATAACCCTTTTCAATGCCCTATTCGAAACTATATTGTCCAGTTAGATACTTAGAAACAGTTAAGTACAATAATAATGAGTGTGTTGACACACAACACAAGCTTTAAACACATCTAAGCTACCTGTCGTAGAAATCCAAGAGCGAGCATCAATCTAATATAGACTATGTGGTTTCATTTTGTTCGATAGCCAATTGGCCATGGTCGCAACCAAAAGCTAGACATAAGATGAACTGTAGCTACTTGTACATATAGCAAAGTGAAATTAATTTATGCAAAATAATGAAAAATGAATACTAAATTCTAGAAAATTGTACACACGAGTAGCTACAGTTCATCTTATGTCTAGCTTTTGGTTGCGACCATGGCCAATTGGC
>CACVKI010138849.1:0-13893 GCA_902732785.1 Trichogramma evanescens
TCGAAATTGGATTTTTAAACATGATAACATTAAAATATAGGGTACAAAGAAGTTTTTGGTAAAATTTCAGCCAGAAATATCAATTAGGAAAAAAAATGGAAAGAGTTTTAAGATTGCGTACCGACCGAGCGTGTTGTGTCTCGGCAGCGCAGCAGTCGCCGCGCTGTGCAACTCGGCGCACATCGCTATGTGTAGTATACACTCTAGACCTACTTTAATTCTGTCCGCTGGTCGCTGGAACGCCGGAATTCCTAAGCTTATACACGTTCCACTACTAGGTGGACCGGACAGAATTAAAGTAGGTCTAGTGTACATAGCCACCGCGCAATTATTCTATTATTCTCTCTTTCTCTTCTCTTCTCTATTCTCTCTACTTATAAAAAAGAGAACGGCCGAAAAGTGAAGCCGCGTAAAACGACCTCTGATTGACTGACACTGACGACGACGCCCGACGCGATCCGACTCGATACGAGCGCCTGCGCTGCTAACTGTCAACAGACAGTTAGTACTTAAGTAACCTCAACTCAAAACACGAATGAAAAAATTGACGCGCGCGAAGCGCGTACTATTTGTGAATCATAAACTAACCTCAAAACACAAATAAAAAAATTGACACGCGCGGAGCGCGTTTTAAACGTCTAGTCTACTTATAATATCGATAAAATAATACTGCCAGATGTAATTGATGAAGAATTATCTATTGCTCATGGAGTAACAGAAGAAGGAGAAGTGCAATTCAACTCTCAAGAAGATTCAGTTAGCGAGCCAACGACACTGTCAATTTTTCATAACAATCAACAAGCAGGCAGTGCTGAACCAAGTCATTAAAAAAACGAAAATTAATTCAAATTCCAGAATTATCTATTTCTAAAAAATTCAAACTAAAAAGTGATGAAGAACTAATCTTAGGTTTATAATGAACGTACATTTTTTTCATTTGTGAAAGCTCGGTTTTATTAGAATCATGCTGATTATTTATTCGTACCATATTTTTTCATTTTATTTTTATTCAACAACTCTGTAAATATGTACATTCAATGTTTTGTTTTTGATGTTTGTTCAACAACTATGTAATAATGTAAATTCAATGTTGAAACTGAATAAATATTTTTAATTAAGTCAGATATCTTTGTTTACATCAAAGCTCCTACAATTTTCCTATATTCTCGATTAGCAGCATGATTCTTTTTCTTTTTGACTCATATCTAGCTCAAAAATGAAGTCTGCAGAATTCAAATTTGTATTTAAAAATCATATCTTAACTTCAAAACCCCATAAAAACCATAAAATAGCAGAAAATAGCATAAAAGTCAAAAATAAATGTCTTCGTCTCCTTCGATTAAGCCAATATATATTATAATATGTTCTTCGGCTGATTCAAAGCTCCATTTACCTCAATTTTGGTAATCGGCAGACAAACAGACTTCATTTTTGAGCTAGATATGAGTCAAAAAGAAAAAGAATCATGCTGCTAATCGAGAACGTCAAGTAAATTTGCATACCAAGTAAAAAATACTTGGCGGCCAAGTTAAAACTACTTTATTTTTTTCTCAGTGTTTACTCGATGTTGCCTGGCAGGAACTGTTTTGAAAGTAATAGGTTTCAGAAACTAAAAAAATTCCGCAACGAAATCGTCCTCAATTAAGAATTTTAAATTGTTTCAAATTTTGTAGAAAAATAATTTACTCAGATAAATCAGTACCTTAATTGGGTACAATATGATTATAAACGATTTTGATATTGTCATTTGAATACAGATCGTCTTTATAACAAAAACAAATTAGTTTGAATGTTGTCTTTCCCGATGACACAAATTATAATACCAAACGATATACTTTACTTATTCAATTACTTCGATAGAAAAATCCGTCGTTGAATTTAGGCACCAAAATGGATAAAAATGAGTCGAAATCCGATGAAGTTGTCTCGGAAAATAATTTAAATGGACACGACATTGTTTCAGACGACAAAAAACATATTTGTGATATTTGCCAGGAGGCATTTACACTAGAATCAAGCATCATAACACACACAGACACAATTCACAATAAACGAAAAGATTATGAATGTAACATGTGTGAAGAAAAATTTAAGTTCCGGAGTCATTTGAGTAAGCACCAAATATTAATACACAAAAGCCGTAATGATTTTGCATGCGACCAGTGTGAGAAAAAATTTATGAAAAAATCAAGTTTGTTTACACACCAAAAATTAGTACACAAAGATCCTGAAGGTTTGACGTGTAACAAGTGTGAGAAGAAATTTGAAAGTAAATCAACTTTATTAAATCACCAAAAGATATTCCACGAGGTCTTCAAAGACTACTTATGTGAAAAGTGCGCCAAGAGATTCGCAAGTAAGCAGAGTTTAATCACACACGTAAAGGGAGTTCACGAGGGTCGAAAAAATTTCGCATGCGACAAGTGTGAACAGAAGTTTATAAAAAAAGTGCATTTGCTCGTCCACCTGAAGACAGTGCACGAAGGTCGGAAAGACTACGCATGTGACAATTGCGAGAATAAATTTGGACGTAAGTCAGATTTGTTGAAACACAAAACGACAGTCCACGAAGGTCGGAAAGATTACTCATGCGACAAATGCGAGAAGTCATTTGGGGAACGAGGCAATTTGATCAGACATCAAAAAATATTTCATGAAGGTCGCAGAGATTTCGCATGTGACAAGTGCGAAAAGAAATTTGGATATCAATCAGATTTGATGAGGCACCAAAGGACAGTACACGAAGGTCACAAAGATTTCGCATGCGACAAGTGCGGACAAAAATTTGGACAGAAATGGATTATGATTCGTCACAAGACAGTCCATGAAGCTCGTACAGATTACGCGTGTGACAAGTGCGAAAAGAAATTTATGCAAAAGACGAGTTTGATCTTACATCAAAAGATAGTCCATGAGGGTCGCAAAGATTACGCATGTAATCATTGCGAGAAGAAATTTGGGGATCGAGGCAATTTGAGAAAACATCAAAAGAGCGTTCACGAAGGTCGCAAAGATTATGCATGCGATAAGTGCGAGAAGATATTTGGACAGAAACATCGTTTGCTCGTCCATCAAAAGACAGCCCATGAAGGTCGCTATGATTTCCCATGCGAGAAATGCGAGAAACGATTCGGGGAACAGGATAATTTAAGAAAACATCAAAAATTAGTTCACGAAGGTCGTAAAGATTACGCATGCGGCACGTGCGAGTGGAAATTTGGACGAAAATCGACATTGATTAGGCACCAAAAAACGGTCCACGAGGGTTGCAAAGATTTCACATGTAATCATTGCGAGAAGAAATTTGGGGATCAAGGCAATTTGAGAAAACATCAAAAGACCGTTCACGAAGGTCGGAGAGATTTCACATGCGATAAGTGCGAAACAAAATTCGGAAAAAAAAACCATTTGCTCAGACACCAAAGGAAAATACACGAAGTTTGCAAAGATTAAGTACGCCTTCATCGCGAAAAAAATATATTGATTGACAATTGAAAATATATTTAGATACTTATAAATATGTTTTTCTAAAATTTCAATAAAAATTATGACTACATGATCGTGTCTTATACCTGAATCTCGGATGTTCAATTATCATTATACCTTGGTACCTTTTGTCGGACACTTAGAGATTGGACCCACAGTTGAAACTTATGTAAAATATTTTTTAGATATTAAAGAACTTTTTAATCAAAAAATATTAATTCGATTTCCAACAAATTTTAGGGTTTTTTACCACCTTAAAACGAGGTAAAATAGTTTACACCCCGAAATTTGAAGAGCAAAATTCGACCCATTTTCATTTTCAATTCTCAAATAAGCTGATTTGTGTAGAAGATTAAACTAACTGCTCCAATGGGAGATTTTTACTAGGGTTGTGAAAAAGAGATAATCTTAATCGAACAACATGAAATCTTTGAATTTGTAATTATGTTAATTTTCGTTATTATAGGATTACTAAGTATATGAATAATGTCTTTGAAAAAACATTTTTAAATGTATAAGTCCAGTTCATTGAACAGTTGAAATTGCGTGTCTTTGAACATGGATATCTCGAAATTACGTATTTTAAATTGGTGAGAAACATAACTAAAAGAATATAGAATAGATCTTTTTAAAAATTTGCACACTTCATTATTAATCTTTTGAGAAAAAAAGTCGATATTTTCTGTCCAGGCTCAATTAGCGGTTTTTCAAACTTCAAAATTACGTCAAAATTAGAACAATCAATGTAAATGGAAAATCTCGACGTCGGTATTTAAAGAAACTAATAAATTAATAATTTCGTTTTGAATTTTTTGTATCAGTTGAACCTGTGATAAATTACGTAACTCATTAGAATTTCCATGACTTTTCCGTAGATTATCTCTCAAAGGCTTAAAAAATTTTTTGGATGATATTTTCACAGAACACTCTTGTATTTTTCAGAAATTAGGCATTTTATTATCATAGTTATACGGAACCGTACCTAATTCCCCTTCATACAATTTGATCATATAAATATATATTTTATACTTTTCTTATGATATCACTACTGACAGGTGATGAATGTAACTTATTATCATATTATGTACTTGGATGTATTACTTATTATGTACGTGGATGCGGACAAACGCTTGTATTGTAATCCGAGCTTAATTTTACCACTTGGAGGTACGAAATACGCCATCTAGGCTAAGGATCGGAGCTTACTTTTCTCGATTATTACTTTTTTTTATTGAATCGAATCAATAATCATAATTACTTTTACGTGTTTAGTAATTTTTATTACACGAAAATGAATACTTCAATGTAACCAAAAAATTAATAGTTCATTTACCCATAAACAAATATTTTTCTAAACAAACTAAATAATCGATTGATTCAACTAAATTTTTTCTCCATAAACTATGATTAATCGACACAAATAACTTCTTTTGTTGCAGTGCTCAAGAAGTATTAATGTACAACGAGACCAAGATGCAGCTGGACTCGTGGCGAAGAACCCGCGTCAACGAAAAATTTTAAATGCAATCGCAGATTCTCTTTGTGTACAATTGATAAAGCTGGATAATTGGCGTATATTAAGGGCTCATTGACGATTGAGTTTGAAAGATCTGTAAAGCTCATAACTGAATGCAAATTGTTTGTAATTGTATATGAATTATATTAATCAGTAATATAACACAACTGGAGAAAAAATAAAAATCTCGTTATATTATATCATAGTACATTTTTAGGATCGTTAAACGATATTACGAGTATATGTATAGAAATAATTTCAGGATTCAACACATAATAATAATAATAATAATAATAATTCATACACCATGCTGCATCCTGCGAGCTTTGGGTTCATATATATTTGCTCAGCTGCCGCTCGGCCGTCCTAATTAATAATAATAGTCTTCGGACTCGGTATCTCTCTCTCGGTATGTTTTTCAACGCGTTCTAATTTCCCTCGCGCGACTGTATAAATTCACACGTGTATATATGTGTGTGTATATGCGAACCTATACGCAGGTAAACTGTGTGTGGGGGGAGTCGAGCAAAGCTCATCTCATATTCGATTAAACGAGCTTTCGCGACGAGAGGCTGCTGCTGCAGGGGCTCGAGAGGAGCATATATATGTAAGGGAGGCGCATACTACTATGTGTAGCCTCTAGTCTTCATGGGTAACGGAATGTCATATAAATGTGTGCACACACACACACACACCGGAGAATGAGAGAAATATCTCCTCGCGATGTCGTACGTATACGTAATTAATTTAGTGCGTTTATTACGTAGTAAACATCTGTCGAGAATTACATATTCCCTATATATAAGTACAAGGGGCGCAGCGCACAGTTTCCGCATACTTTACCGATCGACGCATATATATATTTATATAATGAAGATTGCCATGTATTATGCGCGGCGATTAACCAACTATGCGAAACACTCTGGGTATATACACATGTGTGCGTGGATGTAGGAGACGGCGGTATCGAATCGATTTTCGGCGAATTTCTCCTCCGGAATTGCCGGAGCTTACGTGCGCGGCTACACACACACATACACTGCAAAACAGAGAGCCCAAAAGCGCAACACAATAGAGAGGAGCGCAACGACATAAAGCCCACATGAGTTATATACGCGAAATAATACACGAACGGCAAGAGGAGGAGGGCGAGAGAGAGAGAGAGAGAGAGAGAGAGAGAGAGAGAGAGAGACGTTAAAAGAGGGCTCTACTAATTGCGCGGAATTGGCTAGATACTGGTACAGCGAAACGATACCGAAACGGTTCTCGAACGATTATACTACCCTGCCTGGCTCCGGAGAGACGTGTAAAAGCTTCGAGGTATAAATTATAACGCTCTTGTAATGATGATCACGATCTTCGAATATGGACGCTTTCGAATAGATCGGTATCCGATTTTTTTACAGGAAAAAAAAAATGGATATCGGGTGTGCGAGCTTGCGAGTACAAAAAATATTTATCAGAGCTTTTCGACTCGATTTATTATATCGCAAACGAAAAATAAATTGTTTCGACTAATTAAATTTTGATTCAATTTCGGCCTTTTATTATTCCGGGGGAAACGTTCGCGAACTTTTTGTTGTTCAACTTCCTCTTTCGTATATATGTACAAACTCGATTCGTCGGGTCAATTTAGTCCGAGCGACGTCGTATACACAGATGCATTACGACGGGATTTTAGTACTGAACAAAATCGTATCTATGTATCCGTGTCTCGCTCTCTCGCGCTGCGGAAAACGACTTTCAAATGCATAATTTAGCCATCGGGCATTGCGTTGCGAGGTACTATACAAACACACACACATCTGTATATTTATGGTCCGTGGAGCGACGCTGGATGCTCACCTTTAATACATCCTACGTAGGACGTCATTCGCTTTTCACGACACAAAGTTGCAGTTATTCGCTTTGCGACGTATAATAAATACGTAGGGCCACTTTGATGACGACGACACACACAGACACAGACAGACAAGGGCCAAAAATACCACTGGCGGTTTACATTACGAATTAACTGCAGCAGGGAATTCAGTCGCTTGATTAAAGTCATTTTTTTTTCTCTTTAATTCGTCGGACGTAATTGAGATGGATTGACCTGGCGCGCGAGTATATTACGAACGTTTTTGCCAATTAGGAAAGATGAATACAAACCTCTTTTTTTCTTTTTTTTTTTTGAGAGGATAAGTTTAGAGCGATGCCCACAGTTAATTGATCATTCCAACTTGCGTGGCTGAAAAAATTAGTTTTGTGGGACAAATTTCAGAATTTAATTATAATTAATTCAAATAACTCTTTGTAGTGATGTGAGCAAAGAGTTCAAAATCATCTTTTACTTGGAACATAATAATCAAAAATAGTTACCTTCATGCAAAATAAAATAAATTTTGTGGACGTGGCTCAACAAATAACAATTACAGATTTCTTGTCATGTGGAGTTAATCTTAACATAAAAAACTTTTATTAACAAGGAACAACAGAATATCTACAAATATTTTTATAGGACTTAAGAGATCTAATTATTTTCTGACTTGGTACTATCTTTCTCTTTGCTTTGCTCTTGCGTTAAAAGCGCACTCTCTATACCAACTTTTTTGAGCTCTTCGATGAGCTCACCGTTTTGATGCATTTGCAGAAGGATGTCGCACCCACCGACAAAGTCCCCATTAATAAACACTTGTGGGATGGTAGGCCAGTTTGAAAACTCCTTAATGCCTATAATTGATTTGTCAGTTAGTAATTGGATTTGATTTGTTATCAGATGAGTGTAATACATGAATTTCACACGTAATTGAAGCATGAAATTAAACTACATTTAATTACACACCTTGTCTGAGGGTTTCGTCTTTAAGAACATCATGTGCATCGTACTGTACTCCATGCATTCTCATGATTTGTACAACGGCATTGCTGAAACCGCATCTTGGCTCTTCAGGAACGCCCTTCATGAATACCACTACTTTGTTGTTCTGTAATGAAAAAACATACCCAAAATGTAACAATTTTTTGAAAAGTTCTACCATGATAAATATTTCTTCAGTTTGTACTGGTTTTAATTACTTTAATCATGCCGGCAATGTCCTCGGATTTTGTGGCAAACTGCCGGATAAATTTTGAAGCTGTTACAAATCTGGACGCGAACATTTTTAATACACTTCGAAGCTTTTATAAACAAATATCTCAAATATTTCAATTACGGTGCAACAGTGCGAGCAGATATTACACGCTTATATCAGCTGATAGTTGAAGGTTATGTTCCCGTAGACTTTTTTCGCAAGCGCAGCGCGAAATTTAAAACTGGCGGAAGGTTTTATTAACATTGAAAAACTTATGATTACAAAAATGAAAAAATTTATTTCATTAAAATTTAATATATTCACATCGTACGTAAATTTACGTACATTCACATTTACAAATTGTAATTACAAAATTTTATAAACTTTTATACAATATCACCACTTTTTCATGGTTCGATTTTTGTAAAACGTTGATTCACTGTCGTGATATCCGTAATCAAAATTGTGTGGTTGCGAATTGATTATATTAAAATGTACAGCTTCGACCATGCATACTTCTTCATACAAATCTTCGCTCGACATTTCCACTAGCTCGGCGCATTCATTCAATAACCACGAAAAATTTCTTGGCAATTCTTTCTCGAATAATTCAAAGTCCTTGCCTGAAACTCGACTAAAAATACAATGATACATCCAATAGTCATTGAATGGCCTAAAGAGAATTTCGTGATCTTGCATTGAGTCTGTCGATACGTTTTTTTGACTTTTGTCAAAACTCTCCGTATGTTCTAAAATAGAAATATCAGACAAATCAAGGCAATCTATTTCTTCATTAGCAGCATTTTTATCAATATTTTCTTTTTCACGGTTTTTTTTCGCTCCTTTTTTTGTTTTGGATTCCTTAGAAATCTCTTCATCATCGCTCGAAATTTCTGTACAGTTTTGAATCCTTGTATACTTTTTTTTCAAGACTACACTTTCATTGTTTTCCCTCGTGTCGTTATTATCAGAAACCGAATTTCCATTACATGAATTTTTCAAAGATTTGATTTCATGATTGTATAGTGATAAGTTATACTTTTTTTGAAACTTATTTTCCAATAGAATGCTTGTATCAACTGGTCCACAGTCTTCATTTAGAGTCAAATCAATACAAATTTCATCATCTGAATCATGATCTTCACCAATATCAAGTCGTCCATCGGATGTTATTTTATCAAAACCACTACCTTCATCAAGATCTAATGTCTCTTCCAAATTTAGATCTTTATTACGTATCGTAGTATAGTATTTGAATATTTTAGGATGTACTTTCAATTTGCAACTGCGATCCCGGTGTACAAAATCCAAAAAATTCTCTGTAATTTCATCATCTGCAGGTTCTTCGATATCCACTAGTTCACTCATTTCTTTCAATATAAGCGCTGGCGGTGAAGCAAATGCTGGTACAATCTTTTCGAAATACTGTAAACTATGATTGACAATTTCCAATTTGATGCCACAATAAGATGCTAGTTCAATTAGCCTTAAAAAAAGAAACAGTGTTAAAATTAATTTATAATTATTTATCTTAAAAAAATCATACTCACTTATCGGGTTTTGTTAAATATCCAACTTTAGTTTCCCAAAACCTTGTATTTAACAGATAAGGTAATTCATAGCTAGGATTTTCTAATAACTCTGAAATGTATGTTTTGAAAGGAGTAAAAGTGGGAGGAAATTGCTCACTATGTCTTAACGGTATGGTTTGATCATCCAAATTTTGAATACATTTACGCATAGAAGCTAGAATTTCCGTAGGAATACCTCTTTTAGATTTACTTGTTTCTTCCGTATCTATAATTCTCTTTGATGCCACCATTTGCATATATCGTATAAACAAGTGTGCTGCATCAATATTGTCTGGATTATACTTAATTTTTGAAGGATAATGAACATTGGTAAGAACACTTTTGCAGCATTCTATAAATCTTTGCCACTCCCCAAAACTAAATAATTTAGCTGCAGATGGATCATTTTCCAATGATAATGTGTTTACTTTTTCCACCAATCTACTTGTTTCTTTTTCTGTGATATCGTCTATGCTAAATAACATTTTTAAAATTACAATTATAAATGCCATAGCTCTGCCTTCATAATTTGGTATATGAGACATTTGAAAATTAAATTCCATTACTGGAGGTGACATTGCATAAAGTCTTTCTGCATACAGAAAAATACCCCCTAAAAATATTTTTAGTTTTATTATATGATGGAAGGAATCAATTGAAATTTTTATGTTACAAGTTGCAATAATACTTACGTGGTAAATGGAGATCTTCACAATATCTTTGTATTAAATCTATAATACTTGGTTTTTCTATTTCTTTCATTTCAATAAATTTTGCCATATGAGCAACAGTCATGCGTATACCTTTATGGGTAATATCTTTCACGTTGGTCAACATAATTTCATCTTTTCTATCTATTGCTACTTCTGATGGGAGTAAACTTGTCATATTATAGAATGATAGATGGCCTTCTCTTGCATATCTGTTTTTTATTCATGTGAATATTATTACTTATTTGATTTTGAAAGGAAAGTTTTATAGAATCACAGTTAAAATTTAAAATAATTACCTTAACAAATCAGATATTTGAATACCATGATCATGATATCTAAGAGCTAAATATAAAATTGACAATAATTTTAAGGGTGAAATTACATCAGGGCCTCTTGCATACTGTGTTCTATTGAAATATTTACGGTGATTTATTTTTCTTTTCTTAGGAACTTTGTAAGACATCGTCTTGATTCTTTTTTTTTCAGATCTGGCTCTTTGATTAAAGTGTATACTACAAATAACATAAACAATTAATTCAAAACTCACTACAAATAATTCATTACTTTTAAAAGTAAAAGTTTACCTTTGTGAGCGTTCAGTCCTAGAACTGGCCCTAGATGAGAAACTACTTAAACTTTGATTCATGGAACTCATAGCATCAGTTTCAGATTCTCCTTGGCTTGATAAATATCTTTCATATTCAGATTTAATCAGCAATTTCTGAAAACAATCAGTAAATTATTATCTAACAGATAGTTTGGAAACCAACGCACTAATTTTCATTTTCCTCACCTTGGCTTCACTTCTTCTGGATCTAGTAGCATAACTTAATTCACTTATATCTGTTGACACCATTGATGAAGCACTTGTGGCACTGCCTCTACTTTTCTTTCTTCTTTTCTTGCGAGTTCTTTGTCCATAGAAGATGTCTGCATCTCTACAAATAAAACTATAACTTTGAGCAGGGCTGCTAATACTTTGAAATTTTTATAGAATAATAAAAACTTACTTTTTATGATAACGTCTGGCTATTTTGGGAACCTTTTTCTTACTTTTTGAAGTAAAAGCTACTTCAAGTTTGGTCAAATACATGGTCCATAATTGTAATACAGTTAACTTTATGCTAGAATCGACTCCAGTTTCAATTAATTCATCCGTTAAACCTAATAGGACTAAATTATACAGCTCCCAACTTGTCCACCCCACGACATCTACAATGAATTCATAAGATATATTAATTTTAAAATATTGTAAAAATGATATAAAAATGGTGTAATGCTCCATGCAAACAAAGTTAACCTTTGTCAATTGTTCTGACATTTTTAATTTTAATTTTTCTGACTCGTACGTTCTTGGTGGCTTCTTCAAATCCTTCAAACACTCCTTCTCTCACGTCCTGTAAATTTTAATTATGATGAGAACAAAATCTAAAGCGACCCTCGAAACTTTTGTCACCGTTTATAACTCACATCATTTTGAGTTTGGCACTGGCTGCAGAAATAAAAACCATCCTCCTTGTAAAAGTTTGTACCGTTGCACAGTGCGCATTTCTGCGTCTGCGACTGTTCACCCTGGGAAAACATGGTAGTCTCGAGGCAATTTCACAGACTTTTAATTATTTTTTAGGGACGAAAACTCCGGTTTTGCTTCAAAGTCTCGCACGAGCAGCGCACACACCGACTGTAAACAAAGCACCGTAACCTTTGAAGCTGTGCGCGAGCCACGCGTGGACGTGCGTGTGACAGGCGGCGCGCAACTACTGCATATACTGCATAGTGCTGCCTGCTCCGGAGTCCGGAGCGCAGACGACAATAGCTGATATTTTTTTCCATTGAAAACATTTATGTTTCACGCATCAAGTTTCGATTCTTCACCTAGATACCTTATACCCGTAAGTGGTAAAACTCAGTTCAGATTACCATATAATATTCAGGAAATTATTAATAAAGAAGATCGATGGACGCCTCACGCCCGTGAGGAAGTATAAATTCTGATAAACTTTCAAAGTAATCATCTTTTCTTTGCCTTCGTTGAAAATTCTTCTCATCGCTATGAATCGTTAACAGACATGAGTTGTTAAATCAATAATACCCAATGAGTAAATTGGTTTGGTGAAAATTCTATTTGATGCTTATTCTTAGAAATGTAACTTTTTTGAAATATATCAAGTTCAATCTGTACAATATAAATTGAGATAAATTTTTGTGGAAAGAGCTCATCCTCAAGCGTAAAATGTACTATTCCCAATTAAGTATTTAATTACAAAGAAGCGTAATGAATGCGAAACTAATCCAACATAGTTTTTATTTAGCTAATTTTAATTTATGTCCTGGAGAAACTCTAGCTTGCAGTTCGTCTGATTTTATTCTTATTATCATGACAGAACAATCACATTTATCAGATAAATAGGCACACTCTTTTTCTGTTGTTTCTGTATTATATTCATAATTGATTTCAATTAGATTCAACGTTCAAGTTTTCATTGGATTAGTTATCTTAAACATGTCATGGCTGTATCATATTAAATATATGCCATCGAATATGGATTCTTGCAATTACCTAAGTTCCTCGGCTGAAACAACTTTGAGCTCTGATAATTCCATTGCTTTGCCAATGCCCAGCAAAGTAGAATCTATTGGATAGTTTTCAATGAAATGTAGCTTTTTGAATTGTTTGCCTACTATCACTGTTTCTCTTTTTCTCTTCCCGATGTAATCTATGACAAAGATAGTTCCATTTTTTAAAACGCAACAGTCATTTAGAGTTTGATTTCTGCGTTCAAATTTGGAGATATAGAAGCCAGCCAAAATATCAAATTTTCAATCCAGTTTTTTGAAACTTCTACTGAATATTTTGCCAAAAGGCTCTATGGCCACCTTAAGAACATCAAAATGAAGGTCGCCATAGAGAGCCTCTTGGCAAAATATTCAGTAGAAGTTTCAAAAAACTGGATTGAAATTTTGATATTTTGGCTAGCTTCTATATCCCCTTAAATTTCTTATGCTGCTGAGAACATCCCAGTGGGATACTTCTATTAATTTTTTGCAGAAGTTTAGATTACAATTTATTTTTTTTACCAGCTCATCGGTCGTTACTCCCAAAATGCAGAAATTCGACTGCTCGCGCGCGGCGCGTGAGTGTGATGGAGTAGTGAGTTGATCGTGAGTGTTTCGGAGTAGCCGTCGACTTTTCGCGCTGTGTTTGTGTGAGAATAGCAGGTCGCATTCAAACTGTCCATTTTAATTGAACATAATAATGCACTGATTTTAGTCTAGGGGCCAGTGGGTCCACCGTGGCCACGTCCTCTTTGATGGGTGCACCAAAGTTTTTCTTATGTATTTTGGGCCGCTGAAACCGAATTTCCATGGTGCATGTCGCTAAAGTTGGTCATAAAAAAGTTATAAACAAATAACTATGCAATACCCATGAAAAACCACGTTTTTTCTTATTTCTCTCGCTATATCTCGCGGAAATCAAAAAAACCCTTTCTAAAAAGTATCTATATCGATGGAAAATTTTCTGATCTTTCGATCTAGACTATGTAGAAAAATCA
>CACVKI010138850.1:0-14641 GCA_902732785.1 Trichogramma evanescens
ACTAAGATTAAATCTAGTTAAAAACCTGGTTTGACACCAAGGCTCAGGATTAAAGCCGGTTTTAATCGGTTCGAACCCGAGGTGCGAATCAGTTAGAAGCTCAGGTTATTAAAACAAAATGCTAAAAACAAAATTTTAAATGAGTGCGCGTAGGAGAACACGCAGGGTCAATGCTGATCTTCAAGCCTACGACCACGCCGGGGACAATTAAAAAAAGCAATTTAAATAATCATCTTGCAATAACCATGTTACTCGGCTTTATTTGTATCGTAGCTCAAGCTATGCCAGTGATACCCCCAATAACATGGCTACTGTGGACGCACCCAATGAAGGATAAATCAAAAATGAACCCGCGTAAACCACTGTTTCGAGTAAACCCACTTTACGCCTTCGACTGACTTATTTATTTGTATACATATACACCTGCTGTATATATGTCTGCAGTGGATGACAATTTCCGAGATAACAAAATTGACGAAGTGACGCGGAATAGTAAAGAAGCAACAGAGGCGCAGCATACCCCCAAGATAATAGAGAGGAATAGTAGCACGTGACTGACACCGAGTGGAGGGATATACTACTACTGCACACAAGTGGAATGTTGTTTTCTTCTCTCTCACTCGGCGAGCGCACACGTGTATGTGACTGGAAATTTGTATGCATTGCGGCGATGACGCAGAGCACAACTCGAGCCACCATCAAGATCGACCATGATTACTATTTTCAGCAATAGAGCGGCCCATCTATTTCACACCTACACCATGATCGAATATCCTCTGTGAATATATAGAGAAGCTTTGCAAGCTGAGCCAAGATTTTTTTCGTTTCCTGGATATTTTCCCAGTAGTTGCAAGGGAGAAAAAAAACTTGGAATCTTGGCGGAAGAACACTGGGTTTATCGATGTATTGAATTTTTAATTTCTTCGCCGAGAGTTAATAAACTTGCCTCACCTAAGCTGATAGGAAAATTGTCGAACGCTTGTTACAAAGAAACTTTTACGAGTTAATTTTTTTCCCCCCAACTGTAAATTAACTGTAAATAATCACCGACAGCTTAGCGTGGTACTCGTTATTAAATCACCGATGAAAATATCGTTTTCTTTTTGAGGCTACCGCTAATACAATTATAAATCGAAACAAATCGAAACTCTAGCACGCGTGTGCGCTCATTTATTGCCGTGAACATCTCAACACGATTTCTACGAAGAGAAATTGTGAAAGGCTTACGAGCAGAATTTGAATGCAACGAAGAATCAGCTGAGCCGAATAATAAGACATAATGCTCGTCGAGCGAGATTCGCATGCGTGACATAACACTACTGCTTTACATTGGATTCATTTTTCTTTCTCGGTTAATATGGACAGTAATATGAGCGCGCGCGTGCAGCAATGGTAGCAAATGTTATACGCGCGCGGTGTGCGATTTTCCGCATTGTTATTTCCTGCACGCACGCATGACTTTCATCGCGCTCGAGGCGCTCAAAAACGTATTAGTGCAATTATGAAAGAACTAATTTTCCAATGATTGACTGTAAAACTGGGTTAGATAGATAGATAAAAAAAACATGTAGTTGTTTTCTTCCTTGCTTCGATAACAGCGATTAGGTTCTACTCTTTAATTTTAATTCAGCGTATGCATTTCAGATTGTTTACCATCACAGCTCTGGTAGAAATGCTTGATATTTTATGACTAATTTTTGGCCACCGAAAAAGTTTCTTATAAATAAAAGTACTGTTAGAACAAGACTACTGGACTAGTTGTTAGAATAAGAATACTAAAGGAACGTTAAAAAAGTAACGTTTTTAAACGTTTAATGCTCCACGCCTTTTGCTATTTGTACTTTTTTGACAATAAGCATAATGCAAATTACTATTCAAACATATATATTTTACATTTCTATATTTTACATTCCAAATTAATATGACTTAAACAATTTTTATACTTAACCACTTGCAGAATTACATTTAATCGTATTCGCCATCTAGTAGTAGAGACTTAAAGTGATATTGTCATATTTAAAGTGATTAAAATCTGATCCTTATTATTTGAAACAAATTGTTTTTTTTTCAGGTTACTTAAAGTACTTTTAATGTTTTCAACATAATTGTAACAGAAAAATTGCCACACGCAAGCCAATTAATGATATTGTATTTTAAAATATTTCAAATGGTTAATATTCGGTCATCAGGCTGTTATTAATATTGATAATCCATAGACGCAGCTTATCAATTATAGACAATTATATACCAGTAGTAACTATTAAAAAAGTTCCGTTTTTAAATTATAATTTCAAGTTCAATAAGGCTCGCCAAAGTATTTTTATTAATGCATTTTAAAACATTTTAAATGGTCACTTTTGACTCAAAAGCTCATTATTAACGATGATCACTTCTACAAGGGAAAAGAGAAAGCTCAACGATGCAAGCTGCGTACATTACATCTTGCCAATAGAAATCACAACGAATAGTCCTCATCATTTCCTCGATTTACCAATCCATTTTCTAACCGATTTGTCAATACACCGAAAATAAGAACAACAACAACAACAATAGCACCAGCAACAGCAGCAGTAACACCTTTCCGCGTCGGCGAATTGTCATTACGCGTTCTGCGGCTTGCATAATCTATAATGCAACATTCATGCTATACACGCGCGCTTACATTGTACCTACTGTACGCGCTTCTTGTCGCGCGTACATCTGAATTTCGATTTTTAATCCCTAAAATAACACGCACATTTGGGAACTTACGTTAAATGTTGTGGGTACGTATGCGTTATACGTGTATAGGTGCACTAAACTATTGCAACAGATTCCATGGAACGCACGTATAATTTAGGGAGCCCTCCATTCATATATAGGAACTTAATTGGCGCGTAGCGGTATTTCCCACGTTCGTTATATATTATTTTGTATTATTGTGTGTATGTGTGTGTGTGTTGTTAGTGGAACCGCGCCTGCAGCAGCAGCAGCAGCAGCCACCGCCGACGCCGCCACACCGTTGCCGCTGTTGCGCGCCGCGCGAGTTGTTATTGAGCGAGATAATTGACGCAAACGCTTATTTCGAGTTTGTACGTATGTTATACGATTTTGGCTCGATTGTTGTATACTTGTCGGCGCGCGAATATAGCTGCTACATGCGCATTTTTATTCAGACAATTTCGGATCCGTTCACAATGTGTAGCAGTGTAAGCGAACACGTGTGTGACATTTCAATGCGTCCAAAGCTCGAGCAGCAGAAACGTTGTATTACGAATTGCTGCTACACAGCAAGATCACATTATGTATGCAGAAAGGTCGAGGGAAAACGATCATTTTCGGAGAGAGAGCCTCGATTTCCAAGACGTGTAATAATATGCCCTGAATACATCTTAAAAACTACATGGATGGATTTCTTTCATTAGAAGAGCGTGAAATTATAGCGCACGTGAATTTTTTCCTCGTATTTGAGTCGACTTTCTGTACATATAGGCGGCTCATTATCACGGATTTTCGCGAGAATAATCCGATGCGTCAACACTGATTAAACTGCGACTGCGTTGCATATTTCTTTTTTGGATTTCAGAAACGAAAATTAGACGAAAAATTAGCAGTTCACGAGCCGCCACCAACGCGCGCGTTAATTTGAAAGAAGATAGATAGTGTATAATGGAATAAAGTTATTTATCTGCCATTCTCGTGTATGAGGGTAGGCGAAAACTGCTCAGTTGGGGAAAAGCTTTCAATTCTTTTACGTGCGCGAGCGCGAGCGATGTAAAAAAAGATAATTAGCGGTTCATTACCCTCGCACCTCAAAGGCTAATTATCTCTCTCTCTCTCTCTCTTCTCGCGCACCCAAAATTTTATACGTACACATTTTTGCACTAAAGCGATGCGCGGCCGCCATCGTTGGTGGTGCAGGCAGGCATCGACGACCACGACGAGCGCTCGACGGCCACTTTTTCAAATACAATAATTTACCCTATACCCATACGTGTGTAGAGTTCGCGAGCAAGTACGCAAAATATAGAAGTAACACAGATACGAAGTGAGAAAAGAATTTTGTATGATAAGCAAGCAAGAAAAACGAAACGCGCACGAGCATTTTAATCGTCGCATTGTCATGCATGTGTTATAAGGACGATAATATATGAGCATATGCCTTACACGGGTTGATACAAATATATGTTTGCGTAATGCATGCACTCAGGGATAAAGAGAGAGGATAATTATGACCAATGCTTGTGCGGACATGAAAAAAAATTTCTCGTTTTATAGTTGCTTAATTCTTTCAAGTGGTCAGGAAGATGGACAATATTTAGAGGTGTAATTTCCCCTCCATTAGAGAGTAAATTTGTTAATAATTCAAAAAAAATCGATTCATTTTTGTTTCGTTTTTCAATGTAAACTATTTGCACAAAAATATGAAACTTTTATGAGCACTCGAAAAAACTCGATCGATCATGTGAATCCTTTGTAAGGTGTCGGCTGTTTTGCCACCACGTCTCCGACGAGAGAGATGGATCGTAACGCGGAAGTTGCTGTGGCAAATCACGGATACTAATACAGTAACGCGCAACAAGTTAAGCTCGGCGGATTACCGATGTGCCAGACAGAAGCGCGCCTTTCTTGTCAACACGGGCATACATGCGAGAACTCGACCGGTCTTGGATGCGCGCTCGGCAGTGACTATTAGCCATTGAGATTAAAACACATCGTCGTTTATATAAAGAGACATAAAGTTGCGCAATAGGTGAAAAATCAAGATATATCTTTGAAGTATTACTGAAAATTATGTAATGATATTATTATGTTAAGATTGATAAATCTTAGCATAATAGTTCTTGAAATAATCAATAAAAACTCGTTTCACCAAAAAATGTGGATCGCTCAAATTTGATGCAATTAAAGATTCTTGACGACTTAAATAGATAACGGATAATGAAATAAAATAAAAATGCAAAAAATTGTTGCTGTACAATTGATTTTTATCAAAAAATAGTCGAATATCAGTACTTGCTATCAAGAAAACAGTTACTTGTATCCCATAAACAACATTTGGATATTTTTCTTTGCTAAAAGCTACAACCATTAAGTAGAGAGCGAAAAAGAGAAACTTCAGTTACTACAATTTTAATCGGAAATCCACGACAGTAGAAGCTTTAAAGGCGCGAGCTTGCATCAAACTCAAAGGCCAAAAGCTCAAAACCACTAAGTAGCTTATCCTTGCCTCGGCGTCGTCGTCGTCCATCCTCTCCTTTTACTTCTCTCGGTCTTGCGGGGGGCGATGCATATGCATAAACGACGGCTAAGAGACGATGACGACGACAAGGACTTGAATGTACCGCTGCACAACAAGCTTCTAGCATTAATTCCCGATTATACACCGATCGAAGCTCCTCTTTGACTATGATGGTATAAAGATGGGACGACGCGCCCCCGCTGCGTCTTCTACCTCCTTCTCCTTTATGGAAAGATTATTCTATACATAAACGAGCGAAAGTAGGGATGAATGTGTACGCGCTCGAGTGTAATGTTCAGTTTGTATTAACTAAGGAAATAACAGTGTTTAGAATGACTTTTTCTAGTAAGTGCAAGGTAGAAGTTTTATACCTTTTAAAGATGAAATATGATATTAATAAAAACCCGCCTTGCTTTGATTTGACTCATACAATTATTTTTACTTTGCCATTTGCAGGTTTACAGATAAAGGTGCTCGCCATCTAGTGGTCGATACTTAAACTAGTACTATTATCGTATTCAAAGTGATTGAAAACTGGTTACAATTTTTTTTAAAATGCACATATTATTTGTAAAGTATTTGTTTGTTAAAGATAAGCCGTAGACGTATTTTAAAACATTTTAAATGGTAAATTTTGGTCATTAGGGCATTATTAATGTTAAGCAATTCTACCAAAGATGAGATGTATATAACTTTGATTCGGCAAAATTTGAATGCCATTTCTGATATTTGAATCAAATTTTAATCTTCTCGTTGTTTTTATGTTTCCACGACTTTATTTCTCAGTAACTTCTTTGACAACAATAAATGTGCAATGATAAATTGAAAAATATGAGCAAAAAAAGCGCAATTAACGCGAATCACAGTCTGCTGATTAATATACTACGCATCGCCTAGAATCGATCAGCTATACCAATGCTGTACTTGGTAAAACAAATAAAAGAGTCAAGAAAAAAAGACCTTTCGCACAGGTATAAAAAAGGAGCAAAAGAAATAAAGAAAGAGTCATTGACGCTGCTTATACATGCGTAAGGAGACGAAGGAGCAATAGCGCAACGTCACAAAAAGTCTCTTAAACGAATATCTCGCGAGACGTCTTCGTATAATAGTGGTGACAACGATGTGCGCTCGTTGTATTACTGATGCCATTAAAAAGACTTTCAAAGATGAACGATTTCATCTCGCAGAAGAGAGATAAACAGCCAACGAAAAGCCTTTCTTCCTTTAGTTTTTTACGTTTTTTTTCTGTGTATATATCTATATGCCAAAGGAAGGATCCTTTGCGTAAAAAGAGACACGAAATAAAAGAAAAAAAAGGTAGGAGAGAAAGGTGTGTCTATAAAAGCGGTATAAAAGAAATTGGCTCAGTTTGTTGCATATTTATAAACTACAACTGCTTGCTCAGTGTTTTCGCGCTTGCACGCTAGCTAGCTTTTAGATATTAATACAGCGATGGCTTTGCTTTATTACCTTTGCCTGAAATTGACCCTCTTCTTTCCTTCTCGCTCTCTCTCTCTCTCACTACTTCCGTTTGAAAAAATATATTTTCTGACACGCGTGGCTGAAGCGTAAGAGGAAAAGAGAAAAAAAGAGAGAAAAGTAAAATTAAGCGACGTCATATTTACCTACTCTCCTGTACTGTCTATTAGCAGTTGCGAACGAATAGCGCGTTTTTCCATGTTATATACACTTTTAATAATACTATTCTTTAGAGACTCAAATTTTCGCTTAATACGGTAACATTGGTTTGTAATATCTCAGCATTTTATTGTTGAACTCGCTGCTCTATAAAAGAGAGTCGAGAAAAAAGTTGTCGTTATTGCATACTTTTTTCATAAAAATTTGAATTCTAGTTAGTGATTCCGTATTTATACGATAAATTATTTCATACTTTTAAGAGCATCAATATGTATGCTGAAAACCAGTAGTGGACATTTCAAATTCAACCATCTTCATTTCTTTTGTCAATATATCTCCAAGAAAAAATGTATACATGTACATGGATACACATTGAAAACCTTCATTGCTGGAAAATTTCAAAGAGAGAAGGAGATTCTGTACTAAAAGGTGCACCGAGCATAAAATCTTTTCGGACTGATAGACGTTTAAATAGAAAGAAGGAAAAAGCAAAGAGAGTAAAAGTTCGTTAAATAATGAATCAGTTCAACGGACTACGGACCTGCAGTAACAGTAAAAGTTCGAAGAGAAGTAAATCAATTGTATACAAGGACATTTTAAAAATGTCGGTTCAATTAGCTGGATGTACAACGAACAATCGTGATGACGAATACGAATAAATTTTCAAGCGTATTATCAAAAAATACTTGTAAAAGCGATAATAGTATGACGTTGGAATAAAGAAACAACAAACTCGGACTTCACGCGTTAGAGTATTTAAAAGTGATACGCGTTGAGTACGACTGGACTGCGACGAGAATATTTTCCGTCCCTCTTCATGTGCGCAAAACGTTTGATATTTTGCAGAGTAGAAAAATCCCTTTGAAATCAATTCCATGCACTCTGTGCGTCACACACTCTCAATAACGCGCTTGTGATCCACTTTAATAAAATTTCTAACGTATCACCGTCCCAGAATTCAATACTTCATGCGTGCGCGCCCGTGTACGTGCGAGATTATGTACACATTACTTGTACGCTCGACACCAACTTTAGGACGAAAAAAATATCTTTTACTCATATTCGCAAAGCCCTTTGAAACCAAAAACTCCCATATATGCATATGTGACGCGTATGAAGCTCTTTTGTAAATATATAGCCCGGCCGAGGACAGCGCGTAAAAAAAGCAAATTCAAATTAAATAATACTAAAATGTGAACGTCCAGAGAGCCCGAAAGAGCTGACAGGGGTAAACTGATACACTTGATTACTCATTTTCCGCAGATGGTTTGCAGCAGGACGGCAGCGGCCGAGTGTCGAAGCGAGCCAAGCCACTGGATCCGGAAGAGGATGACTACTACTACGAGGACGTCGTGGACGAGCGTAACAATCCGACAAACGAGGCGCCCGTAGTGCCGCCGGGATTTCTTAGTCCTTCGGTACGGGAGTACCTTGATCTCGGCAAGTCGATACCTGGTGAGTAAGCCAACACCTTTTGAAACGCTGATTCGCTTTAGTAGCGGTAAAAAAAACGTAAAACAGAGATAGAGCTGGCGAGCTGGCGAGAGCGCGTAAACCTTTGAAAAGTTTTCCAAAAAGTCCAGGAATGCCGAGCAATCATCTTGTGTTTTCAACGAGGATAAACTGGCGCGGGCTGTCGCGCAAACTATTTAGCCTCTTTTTTTCTCTCTGCGCGCAGACAAGAGTTTCGCAAGCCTTTGTGTTCTTTAGTTAGTTCGATACTTCAACTCTCAACGCTGCTGCTGCTACTGCTCAACAAATCGATAGACTAGCGCCGCTGCTTATATTATAATTTAGCGTTCACGAGCTCATTCGAGTTTAAAATATTTGCTGCAAAACAATCCCCCTACCACCACCCCTTGCTCACGAGCTGCTGCTGCTGCTGCTGCTGCGCGCGTACCACTCGATGCGGCAAAGCAAAAAACTTTTTTTTAGAATCAACTAATGATACTAATTACATATATTAAAGTAACCATTTTCTAGTTAGCTTAAAAGAGACGAAATATATATTTCACTTTAACAAAATGTCGAGGTTCGGAGGGAAAAGCGAAGAATTTCTATAAAAGTTTCCTCGCTAGCGTGACGACACAAATTCCACGTGCATCCCCGCGAACGGATTTTACATTGAAACAACCAACTTCGTTTAACATTATAATGAACGCGCTCAAATAATATATGATAATTGAAATTAAGTTTGTCAACGGGAGTAGTATATACATGTATACCAGCAGATTCAACGAGAGAAACAAATTACGCAATGTTCATTAGCAACAAACATAGATATATAAAATGAACAAACTGATTTATATAACTGCGTATATCCAATGAGTATAGTAGTCTTTTTGGTAATAATGTAAAAAGGTGAAATTGTCAGGTGATTCGAAACGAAGTTTCGATCATTTTACCTATATGTATATGTATAATTAAAACCCCGATGAAATGTATTTCAAACTAGTCTCAAACGAGCGCAACACGTGTTTTTTTTCCTTTTGTTCTCCACAGTATTAAGATCGCGTTCGAACTCGAGGGAGATAAACATCACTCGAAGTCGTCCGTAGTGCGAAGGACACGTTGCCATCGTGTCCTTGCCAGGTGCGGTGTACGGATCCTTCTAGGGTACTAGAGAGCAACAGCAGGAGGGAAGAGACAAACGCAGAGGAGAAAAGCAGAAAATAGCGATTCGATTGCGGTGAAAGCCAATATAACAATGACAACACAAGGGAGGGACTCGCACGCGGACAACAACGAACGCGCGGGGGGCAAAGGGTTGTCGTGGGGAGAGGGATGTGCGAGCCGGGATTAAAACACTGGAAAATCGGTGCGCGACCATTTGTGTAAAATGTTTTTGCTGCGCGTTGTCACAGTTGGATTCCTCTATAGTAATTAAATTAAAGTTAATAATTAACATTAATTATAAGACCAAATAGGTCGGGCGGTAAGCTCGGCTGGAAATTCGGTAAAAGGGACATTCCAATTTGTCGTACTACGTGCAACGGACATGTGGCTCGTAATTGAGACTTTTACCTAAAAGATAATAATATTTTTTTGCCTCCGAAATACGATATCTATTTTAATAAGCGAATGATTGTCAAAAGCTAGTCTTCCGTATATCGTAAGATGATAATGGTTCGGCTAAATTGGTATTATTACACACATGATATTCTGAGTGCATATACATCACCGATGTGTACGTGACATTTAATGACGCACTATTAATACCCGAATCGACATGACGCGAGCGCACACGCGAATCGATCGATCAACCATTCAATAATATTATGTACAACAAAGGAAAAATTTGACTCCACTCGACGTGCGCATGTAAAAGCTCGACGGAGGAATATCATAATAACGATACGACAGATATGCGTCAAAAACAAAAAGAAGAAAAAAAAACGTCAAAAAGGATATAAAAGTCAAACTACCGTATATCGAATCCAAAAGACAGTGACGAGGATGACTTATCTCATCGACGTTACGTACGAAAGAAGAGATACGCATACTTGCAGCAGCAGCATCAGCGCAACCCTCCCCGAACAAAGAGCTCTCTATACATGCTCCTCTAGCTGGTGCAGGAGAGCTAGAGCGAGATGACGACAGAAAGAGAGAAGAACGAGAGAGAGCCAGAGAGGGTGGGAGGACGAGCGAGCGACGATAATGAAATATCCTGGGCGCGCGCGCTCGCTTTCGCTCTGCTAACTTTACGACGGTGCGGCTATGCCTCTGCCTGCCTGCTAGGAACATAAAACGGGACACTAAAACCCCGGGCAGAAAAATATACCTTGGATACGCATGAGGTGCTCGTAAATAGATAAGGGTCCGATCCCAACCCGTCCACGAGCTCTCTCTTTCTCTCGCTCTTGGTTCGGGGCGTAGAATATACTATACCGAGCGGCAGGGGGTAAGCAGTTGTAATTGTTCGACTGGATTGTAAGAATTTTTACCCCGCGCCCTGGCGAGTAACTACTAATTTTATGAAAAGTTAAAAAGAGGTAATACCGGCTGCGAGAGTAAAAAAATAATTAGAACAATGAGGAAAAAATTTGTCTGGTAGAATCTCGACTGGAAATATAAATCTGGTAGTGGAGATATCGTCTTTATAAGGAGATACAATAATATAAATACTCGTTGTCATTTAATAAGCTTTTGCCGGGAAACAATATAAGCTACGGCAAAACATCTGCAACTCGTCGTTTTTCTCTCCCTCTTTCTCTCTCTCTCTCTCTCTACTACTACTACACAATCACAAGCTTTAAGCTGCGTGTTGTCTCTCGTTCTTTTGAAATGAAAAAAAAGTAACGGACGAGGTAAGTAGTATTCGAGAGTTAATCGAGAAAACGTTGGAAGTAGTATACACGTAAAATCTGCAAAATATCGGTTAACGCACCTTTTGTTTTGCCCACGTACAAAACTGTAAAGGATGCCTTTTACCGGGCAGTGATTTATTTTTTTTCCTTTCCTTCGCGGTTCGTATAGCACTAGTGTCTATAACTTAAACAATCGGACGGGTGATGAATATACATCTATATCTATAGCACATCGACTACTGGCTCCTAAGTTGATTAAGAGATTCGTCCAAGTTATAATTGCTTGGAAAGCGCTTATCTCCCTCTCTCTCTCTCTCTCTCTCGCTCTCTGTCTGTCTGTCTCTCTCTCTATACCCTCATTTATGCACCAATACTTTTCAAGATTTTTATCCTCTTCGCGCTCTACACTCCGCGTGTTAAATGTCCGCTCAACTTTCTCTTTCTTTCTCTCTCTCTCTCTCTAGCTCCTCTCTTCCTTCGTTCTCGTTCACGGTAAAAGAATATTAAATATACTCCAACGCTATTCAGAATAACTTGCACTTCTTTTACTGTACTTGCAAGTTCCATTAAAGCCTTACTTGTGTTTTAATCATTTGAGCGATGAAAATTTTTCACGCGTGCCTCTCCTTCTTTTTTCATTGATCATTTCTATGTGACGCTTACTCGCTCGCTCTCCAGCTCTGTCACCTTTGCGCTTTTTACCTCCCTGCTGCTGCTGCCGGCATATTATAATATATTGCACGGGCTGCGCGTTGTTTTAGAATAAAACGCAGAAATCACGTAAATTATTCGGGCGGAGGGAAAAAGAGACTCGTCGACGTCGTCGGGAGCTTCGGTCATCAAAGTTTTCTTTCAGTAGTAGTGGTATATGGCAGCAGTAGCAACCGACTGCCGAGTATTGATGGAAAATGCATCTTTAAAAAGGTATTAAAAGTATGTCGGCGTTTCTCCAAGTGGTATTAGTGCCGAAGAAAGCTCGCGCGCGCCACTGCTCGCCCGGTTGCTGCGCGCTACTACTCTTGTCTGGCTACACTAATTTGACGATTTATTCGTGAAAGAGCGCCAATTGAAACTTGGTCAACTGCAGCATTTTACGGCTCAAAAGATTCAACTTGAGTAATTTCACCTCTTTTCTTCTTCTTGCTTATGATTTTTTTCTTAAATATCCCTTTTACTTTTTACACAATTGTTGCTATATACATTTTTTTATTATTTTGTAGAATTAATCGCGAACATACGGATGCACACAACTTATGCTTTAAAAGCAAAATACAAGCATGCTGCTGTAGTTCTTTCAAAGTAATGCCTCTCCATCTAATTATGAAAATGCTCGGTTAAAGCACAAAAGATTTTGCAAATCTTTAATCCGGAATATCTTTCTTAAGTTGGTCGACCAAATATAATATTTAAAAGAAAAATTTAACTTGCCTGCCGAGAGCTGCTGAGAGGTATATCCGTTACTTGTCAGTTGCAAGCCTTTTCCTATTAACTTATATGAGGCATGAGCAAGAATCCGCTCCGTTTATCCCTTCGTTTACCGTAAAGAACGGCTACTTCTTTGTGATGTTTTGATAAATAAATGCGGATGGGTTTCTGCTTTTTGACGGAGTTATTATAATTACCTAATCTTGATGATACAACAGTCGCCAGCTTCAAGCTGCTTCGTACGAATACTGAAATGCCCGTTTCTCTCTGTATTCTTCCTTATTGTACGAAGTTCATATAAAACTAGTTTCTCGTTACCTTTTTTTTTTAAATTAATTTTACTTGACCATCCGAAGAATAGCATTTCCTTGACACATAGCCTTACGTTAGCGCACCAGTGGCAATTGAAATTCTGTACGAATAAAAAAGCTCGACTCAACCTTCTTGGCATCAAAGTTTGCCTTTGTACAGCTGAATAGTCGCATTCATCTACAACGGGGTAAGACAAAAAAAGCGAAGCATTTACCACGAGGAGCATATGTGCCGAGTCCATTAATAGTCGTTCAACTCACTTACGACTCTACGTGATTATACAAATTCTCGAACAACTATTAGTAGTAGTATATATACTCGCGTGGGCATACAAGCTCTCTCGACTCCTCTGAAAGAGGCGTCAGTAGCATCTCCCTCTTTCTCTCTCTCTCTCTCTCTCTCTCTCTCACACTTGCTTTTCCAGCTCTTGCGCGCTCGTTGGCAAATAATAAACGTGCGAGAGTCTGCGTGAGGTTGCCTGTATTTATACGTGTATGGCTGAGCACAGTCACATAGAAACACGCAGTTTCCTTTAGTAGCCGTCGGAACAAGTTCGAAAACTGTGTCGTCGTTGTGTCTGAGTCGCTATCGTCTGTATCCTATCTTTCAGACCCTATCTTATTTCCTTTGCTTCTCTCTGCGTCTCTCTGTCTCTTTCTCTTTCTCTCTCTCTTTCTCTCTCTCTTGCTCTTTCTGGGTATACACCTTCACTTTTCCGCGTGCTTTATTACTATATACAGTGGAACAGCGACGACTCGAAGGTGAGAATGCTGTCTTCTCAATGAAATTCGCGCGTACGAGCGGAGCTCATGTGTATTTCGTCGGTAGCGAGTTCAAAGTTGTTCAGACAGGTTATATTCCACTGGGACACCTACCTATCCTTCTGCATATATGCATTATGATTCACACACCAAATAACTTGAGATGCTGCTGCTACTCTACCTTCTGCCAAGCTCCATATACACAAACATACGCACACGTGTACAGACAGTTTACGCGGTAGAGTCAACCTCGAGACTTTCTCGTTGTATTTTTGCGGTGTGTGTTCGGGTGTTTATATGTATATTGTATATATATATATATGGGCGCAAACGTCACCCAGAAGTACTACAATGTGCTTCTAGGGGACGACGGCGCATTGTCTTTGTTGTGCACATCGATAGTCTTTTACGCTGCTGTATATACGTTCGTTGCACATTCCAAGCCCAATAGCATGTGTATAAACGAAAGTGACGTAAATGAAATTATTTTGACAGATAAAGAAAGAGTTGAGCTTTGACATCAAGATTAAGAAGATAATTTAGACGTCGATGCGCGTTGCTATTTTCAAATTGTATAATACGATTAAAACTCTGCATGTTAATAACATTGTAAAATAAAGGCTGTAACCTATAATCTTACCCCGACGTGCTTCGTCGGTTACGTATGTCCTCTTTGGCTGTAGGTCCGTCCAGCTACGTCCGGGGTCCACCTGTGAAGTACATGCAAATCGGGGAAGGGAAATATTCTTGCACACACATTCACAAATAATTACTCACTCGATATTCTATTTTAATTAAACAAATAATAACGGTTTATTCTAATCTTAAGTTACTACACTGGTCTCGGAGAGAGAGACCGGAACCGTCGACGGCCGACGTTATAATATAGCTCGTTCGAGCGAGCCGGGAATGATTATAGTACGGCCCTGCCGTGATGCTCACCGCCGTGCCTGAGACTTCTCTCCTGGGACTGGTTG
>CACVKI010138851.1:0-13515 GCA_902732785.1 Trichogramma evanescens
ACTAAGATTAAATCTAGTTAAAAACCTGGTTTGACACCAAGGCTCAGGATTAAAGCCGGTTTTAATCGGTTCGAACCCGAGGTGCGAATCAGTTAGAAGCTCAGGTTATTAAAACAAAATGCTAAAAACAAAATTTTAAATGAGTGCGCGTAGGAGAACACGCAGGGTCAATGCTGATCTTCAAGCCTACGACCACGCCGGGGACAATTAAAAAAAGCAATTTAAATAATCATCTTGCAATAACCATGTTACTCGGCTTTATTTGTATCGTAGCTCAAGCTATGCCAGTGATACCCCCAATAACATGGCTACTGTGGACGCACCCATTCATGTATAGAAGTGGTTTCTGCGATAATAGTTACGAAAATCAATTTGAAAACTACTGGATAGAAATGAACAATTCATCGGAAACATTTATCGTCACAAATGCGACGTGCATCCGCATACATGGTGAATAATAAACAGCAGCAATCGAGAAGTAGCAGCAGCAGCTTTTCGAGCGATAAAATTTTCGTACTCTCATTTCGGTGTGTCGGATGGTGGCATCATTAACTTGCAGTGTGATTACATATACTGCACACGTTTATTCACGAGCTCGGCTAGCTCTTTCGCTGCACTTTATTATCGAGGAAGTTCAAGCAGCCACGCCACCACCACCACCACTACCACCACCGAGGCTTTTCTCGCAATAATGGCTAAGTTGCGTTGCACATTTTTTCCATTCTTCCTCGTGACAACCATCAATATCGACGAAAGACGGAGGCAGAAGAAAGAAAAAGAGAGAAAAAAGGAGGTTATTGCGCGCAATTAAATCCCTGCTCACGGCGGAAATCACTTATTTATTTTCAAAGCTGTCTCTATAGATAGTTGTGCGAGGAAACTGGGCTGCACGTAACATGAATCGAAAATAAATTGGTGCATTTCATAGAACGATTCATATAGAAGGATTTTCTTTTGAATTTCTCTATAAAAATATACTATTGCTCTTGATATCTGGAAAAAAATCGATTGGAGCAGAGACATTTGTTGGCAAGTATCTTATTTGGGGGAAATCAAACGTGTATCAGCAACTTCATCTCATTTTATGATTGTTGTAAAAAAAAAAATACGAATTACCAATTTGAGAACATTTTTTAATCACTCCAGCTTTCAAAAAGAAACAAAAAACTGTTATGTACGATCACTCTCAATTCACGATAAAATCCCGAATTTTATCAAAAGCAAGGATACATTTACGTAGTAATTTTTCGAAAAAAATAAACAATTTCTTATAGCTACGTATCAACTTTACTTTAGTAAATATATATCTATGAAAAGAGTCAAGATTCTAATATTACCCTTGCGTCAAGAGATTGAGTGTATCAGCATGAAAGTAGAGTATCTCCTTACTCTTCGCACACGTATACATTATACATTTGCCGGCAATATTGCGCTTTTACCCGAGGTTCTATGGGGGCAGCGTGGGGATGTTCCGACGCGGGGTACGCGAGGGGCAAGGAAGAGGCATAAATTTTTTAAACAGCGGCACGTAGCTCTTTAAATGCACGATAATGGCGAGACGTGCGCCGACGCGTCGAGTGCATGTACGCGGGCTTGAGCGAGAACCTGTCCGAAATATGATCTAGTCTTTCCGTGTAAAGTTCAAAACTCGAAAATTAAGCTTTGCACAAATGTTTTTTTTTTATTAACAAATTATAAATTGAACCACAGTTGAATCTTCTAAAATAGAGATCATTTATTCGAGCAGTCTTTGTAAATAAATTCTAATTCTAAATCTAATTCTTTGTTTTTTTCGCTAAATACACGCTCAAATCATGATTACTCACCCATGAAATTCAAGTAGGATCAGTATAACTGTATATAATCTCTTTTATCGCGTGATTATGAATGATTTAAAACTGTTCACTGTAAAAAATTAATAAATCTCAAATACCTATACTGTTAATGGACTTTTGTACTATCATATACGTACGAACAGTCGAATTCTCGGAATAGAAACCAAAAGAGGAAATGCAAAGTTTCAACATTAGATAAAGGCGATTTGGAAACTAATTGGACTTCGTCACACTAAATTGATACTTAATTGGTTAAACACAAATGGTTGTGTTTTCGATTGAATCGAGGTCTTGATCCAACCCCCTCTCCTTGAGTTCCATCTTGCAGAGCCAACTTAAAACATTTATAAGCATCATGATCTGCTATTGCATAAGTAATCCTTTTTTATGTTATACCAATAGTATATATAATTTATTGATTTTAACTTAAATGCTGGAATCAAAAAACGTGTTTTAATTGTAATCCTCATGCCTAAAAATGACTTTGAATTAGTTAAAGTATATTGATTTTAAAATCCTATCCTTGAATCCTTAACCTATGATGAATTTTTTAATTCTAATGTACTTATTATTATTATTATTAATATTCAAGTTGAAATCACCAACATTGCCTAGTCGCATCTCCGTGATCTGAATCATGACGTTCCGCCGTGAAAAACTAGAACCGTGGCTATTAGTTCCTCTGTTCACGCCCGTGACTAACGGTGTGTCACCATTAATTGTCGCTGGAGCGCTAAGATATACATCCTAATGCAGTGCCTCGCATTAGATTTTCTCGGTGACTCGCGGAGAATCTTTTTCCATTGTAATGAGAAATGAAAAAAGCTCGAGCACATAAAATAATAGAAGTGTGCAAGAACAAAGGTTAGCTATAGGTCGCGCGTTTATGCGACGATTACCCTCTTTGACACCTGTCATCTTTATACACGCATTATGTGCCGTGCGTTCGTAAATTTATGTCATGTTCGATGGAAGTCTTATGATTACGGTCGCTCGAACGCCGCACGTAGCCAACATTACGTACCAAGTGGACATTCATGGATGCATAAACATTTGCAGTATGCATAGAATTAATGTCTTTGTGCAAATGTAGTGCGTGAACTAGTTTATATATTCCGCCGATGATTATTCTATTGCGAGTAATGAGTTGTATATGGCGTACTGCGTCTATAGACTCGGTGTGCGCATGCACAAAGCCCGCAGTGATGTAGGTTGCGCCACTTCTCTACACACTCACACACACATACACACATGAGAAGCGATTATCATTTTTATTGTTCGCTAAATTCGAAGTGCATCGCATGTAGATGCGATTGAGACGGTGCAATGTGTACAGCTATGTGTACGTGCGCAGTGATAAAATGTACGTGTCACTGTACAATGTACATAATATGGACCGCAAGCTTCGAGCGCGACATCGATTGTTTGATAATTTTTTATTTTGCAATCGACGACTAGAAGGTTTTGAAATGTATTATTATATATATAAACAAATTTCGCAGGGGTTAGCGATCTGGTGCGATACAAATACCGGTTCGCTATTTCGCCGTGTTTCTATTTCCATCGCTATAGCACCATAATGCAGCTTTACCACCTCGAGGAATAAAATTTATCGGAAAAATTATATACGAAGTCTTTTTTTAGACGCTTATCTATTCTGTCCAATAAATGTACACATATACACGTTGGCATACGGTGGCTGTGTAGTAGCGGCAGCACCAGCAGCAGTTGCAGTGAATTATAGCCTTCACATAATATTTTATAACGAAGAAATAAGCAACAGTGGCAGCTATCCAGCAGTGAAACGCGCGCGAATCTCGTCGACAAACGGCAGCACGTTGCGAATTCATCTAACGTAGTGGCCGAACCGTTACCTTCTCGGCGCTCGGCTGCTCCGTGTGCAGTTCTATTTCATTAGACGCGTATGTGTGTGCAGTATATACTCTCGAGCGCACCAAGCCCGGCACCGAGCAAGGTCGCTCAACCGGTTCTAATGGAGAGGACAAAGCGTATATATCTTTACGCACCATAGCTGCGTGATATCGGCAAGGCGTCCAACACCAGCGCACACCCAGAATTATAAAGCAGATTTTTTATCGCACGATACGAGAGCAAAAAGTTAGCGCGAGGAGAATCGGTACCGATGCTGCTTCATTATCTCGCCAACGAGAAAGACAACGAGATCTCCCTGTACATACGGACGACTGAAATCTTTAGTACCCCTCGAGCGCGTGAGATCGCGTATACAGACGAAAAATTTCATCTTGGAAATTATCCCTTCCACCTTATGGAAGCAGCTCGTACCATCCAAGGACTGTATACGTGTACACCAAGCGTGACTGCAGTCTACGCGAATTTATATATATACATGCACATTCGAGCGAAGCTGGTGCAATTTTCCCATTATATAGCTTCGTGAGGATTGAGCCGCATATCAGACGACTCGGGCCACGCGCGCATACACACTTATGCGCGCAGTACTTACGTTCTGCAGCTGGAAATAAGCAGCCGCGCGCCCGAGAGCGGGGATAATTTGACGCGGCGACAAATTGATAATGTCGGCGAGCCAGAGCCGAGACTGAGAAAGACGAATTTGTGTCGATCGATTTTCAAAGGAGCAAGGGCATTTATGAAACAAGAGCGATGGCTATCGATCGTCAGCCGATACGTGAATCGGTCTTCTTTACGATTCAATAATGATTTCTATGGATTAATCCAAGATTAAAAATCAAATCGGAAAAAAAACGGTAACTTTTGCAACGAATCAAAAAATTACCGAGCCCATTTTCGTCGAATCAAAATAATTTAATAGTCACTCGCATCGATTATGGTCATCGGTTAATCAATCAGTGGCCATTATTATTAAATCGAACGCCGCCGCTGCTGTTGCAGCTCGACTCTGCGTTACATTTTCTCAAACAACGAAGCACTAATTAACAGCATAATTATCATCATATTAGCCCTATTACTAGGTATAGGCTACGCATACGCTTGCATTATAGGCACTGTGCAAACCCTTTTGGGGGCAAATTATGTGTACACTGAAATAGTTAAGCTTTGCAAACGCGTGTACGCGCATAATATGATCTTGGCTTATAAACTCGCCGCGTTGAACATTGTTTAACGCATAATCTAGGGGAACATGATGTTGCGCGAGCTATTATCGAATTCTTTGTATTATATACGGCACATTTGTTTCCCCCCTGCATGCGTTAAATTGATTTCGCGCGATATCTGCAAATCTTCGAGAAATAATTTGAAAATAATATCTCTCTCCCTTGTTGCTAGAAAACGAGATCAAAAACTCCTCGTGGCTGATCTATAATATTATATAACATATACACACGTGATAATTTCACTCGATCTCGCGCCTATATCTGCAGCGCCACTGGCCAAGTATATGCAGATATATATCGGGAGAGGAAAATCTCTCGGACACAATATACATTATCCCATCAAGCTGGATCGTGTGGGTAAGTGTGTGCGTGTGTATACGTGTGTGTGCGCGCGCGAGTGCGCTCCATGTTTGAGTTCAGACTCAGACGCGCTATATATAACGCGGAGCAGCTTCCTGCCTCTGGAAATGTCTCTAAGCTCGGCGCGATCGCGTTTATATTCCTCCTTCTCGAAAGGAGAGCTGACCATAGCTAGCCAGATATATAGGTGCATCGAACCTTTGCCTGGTATAACTTATGTATGTGCGCGCATTATATGGTCGGGAGCTACGCGCGAGAGCTAGTACACGCTCCTGGCCGTCGTACATCCACATCCACATCCACATCCACACATACACACACACACACACACACACACATATACGCTCGTACATACGCGAGGCAGAGTGCCGTGCGCAGTTTGCAGTACTCCGAGGTACTTTTCAATGTAGCAGGTAAGCATAGCAAGAGCTCTCTGATGTGCGTGTCGAGACATTGAGGGGAAAATAGCATCGCAGTTTCTTTTTATAGGGGTTTTACTAGCCTAAAGGCAGCCGAGCTGCAGCGCACGTCTACTATAAATCCGCGCATTAAATAATTCAAATTTCCAAATATTCGCAAGCTCGAGCTGCACACGGATAAATACATAAAAAATGAGACTCTTTCATGTCCGGAGTCGCGTCCGCGTGAGTAAGCGTAATGAGCTGCTGCTGCTGCTGCTCTCGTGCACACACACGCGCGTCCAGTGCTGCGGCCGCTTTACTGCCACACAGCGGCGGCTCTTCTCGGACCTCGGATCATTGGGCGATCGCACTGAGAGATATTTATGAAGCTTCTAATTGAAGTTTACGATGCACACGCGGCTATTCTCCACGAGCGACTTGGCGTGATATTTAACTCATTCCCTCTCTCTCTCTCTCTTATTCGCTCTCTTGAATCGCATACATATACTGCACTCGTGTATGCTCGCTCGCGCCTTGTACTTATAAAGTCATACTCAGGTACAGCGCGAGGCTCGCACGAAAAATCACCGACATTACATCTATCACATTCGCGTCAAAATTAATCCGCCCTACTTTGCATTCACTTTTTCGAGTTACTGACATCTCTTCACGCAAACAACTCCGCAGTGCGCTCGCTTTTTCCAATTATTGTATTTGAGAGCCGCACGAAACAACCGACAATCGTCCATCTCAAAAAATACACTCTCGGCTCTATGTCCGTCTTCGGAGCCTCTCGCATTTGCCCATACCACTCCTACCGGCGGCATCAATGCACTCGTATCTTACCCTCGAATTTCCTTGCTTTCATGCTCTCTCCAATAGCTGCTGCTGCTGCTACTACGACTGCATGCTTATATCCATACGTGAAATCTATTCTCTCCGCTGCTACGGAGAGCTGCCGATGTTTTTGCACCGCGTGTGTATGCAACTACACATGTGTAGCCTATCTGACTGCTTTAAAGCGTTTCCTTCTTCGACTTTTTTCCTCCTTGTCCGGCAGATGAGCATCTCGCCCTATGCATGTGAACGCGCTCTGCATCGCATATCGATCACGCCTTTCGCTTACTTGACAGTGTAATAATATACAAGGGGTGATACATTTTCGTCGTTTTTTTCTCACGAAATGTAATAATCGTTACGGCTATTTTATCGTTTGGGAAAAAATCCGTGTAATCTTAGCTGCGGAGAAAACGATCAAGTAGAAAAACGGTTGCTGTAAAAAAATGTTTTAACTTCGAAAACTCGAGTTCGGCAACAATTTACATCGGTTTTTTTACACAATCAAAGGAGTGATTTATAAATAATAACAATGCAGCGATAAGCGAAAAAAAATACATGTACGCAGCGTTTTAGAGAGGTATTTTTTTCGAATTGCTCTGACTTTTCCAAAGACTTTGACTGTAAAAGTGTGCGAACTCTAGCATACTATTTCGTTGCCCGCCGAGAATTCGATTTATTCGCGATTCCTTTGAGGCTATTGTTCTTCTATAATAGCAGAAGCAGCAGCGGCAGCAGAGAAAAAGGTTTTCCGTTCGGTTCAGCGATGACTTTTTTTACGTTACGTTCACGAGTGCAAAAGCTCGGGTGGCCCGTTTCGCTCAGAGAATATATATGCGCATGCACGCACAGGCCATGTTTTTTGGGACGAATATTTGACATATATTGCTCGGCGTGCATATACACGAGCCGGAGCATGACGAGTGAGCAAGAAAAATGCGACTCGCGCTCGTATTTTTCTCTAGTTTTTCCGATGATTCAATCATTTGAAATGTGCGACGCTTTTCAATCAACCGAACATTCTCTTTGCATCTCATAATTTCTGAGTGCAAGAGAAAAATGCAGATGTGTCATAATTTTGTTAAATCAAAAATGTTTAACATGCTCTAATGCTTAACATGGTCTAATGACTAAAATATGGTAAAGAAAAATCTTTTAATATTTATAACTATTAATGGGTTTGTTTTCGGCCATTTTTCTATTAGAATTATGTTACAAATATCAAGATCATTTTACGTGACCTGAAACTGACAGTCTAACTGTTTCAACAATTTTAGACCAGTTTTCAACCACTTTAAGTATCCACCACTAGATGGCGAAATACCTATATCTGCAAATCTACAATTGGCAAAGTCTAAATATTTGTATAAATTCGAACGAATTGGCAGTGTCTCTACTTTTTGATTTAATTTTATATAGTCAAAACATGGTCGGTAAGTAGCTACGAAAACGTGGAGCATTATACGGCCATTCAACTTTAATGGCTCTTTTATATCCCAGAAATTTTTTAGATGTCCAAAAAATAGCCATAAAATGTTGAACATTTCTACAAGGCTTTTCAAGATACTACCTAAAAGAACGCAAACAAAGACAGCTGTCAAGCTGGGTACCATAAAAGCTATCTCCATCAACACTCACAAACACAGCCAAATGCTCATTCGCTTTCGTACTTGCAATGCAACTTATTAATAAACGACTAACAGTAGTCAGAAGTGTGTAGAGTCTGTTTTAGCAGTGACTCGTGGCCATCATCTAGCTAAGTAAGATATTATACGTGTACTTATTTAATTTAAAAAACTTTCAACATTAGTATTGCTTAAGAGCTGCCACGGTCCAACTCAGTGAATCAGCCACTAAAATGCCTGCGTTTACATTTACAACTTTCTGTTTATTGCTATTTGAGCAAAAGCATGAGCGTCGTCAAGCGTAACAAAAAACCGTATAATATCTTGCGTGTCTTGTCTTTGTATGCATGGAGGAAAAACAGCAACAACAAAAAATCTGTCGTTGCCTGATAAGCAGCGCGACGCGTATTCGACTCGGCCGCATGAGCTGCTGATTTATCCGCTGTTCGTCGATAAATATTCACTCTGGTGATCTTTCTTCTTCCTCTCTGCCTCGTCTACTCCCCTGCAGGCTTTTTGAAGTTGCAGAAAACGATACTTATCTCTTTTACATTTGCGGTTGAAAGAGAAAGAAAGAGGTAAGCAGGTGGTTCGAAGCATCTTTCTCTCTCTCTCTCTTTCTCGCTCTTTGCGCCGCGTCGTCGATAGGCAAAAGCGATACTTGTATCGAAGGAGGCACTGTTAGTATATTTATCTGATTGGCTCGGGAGTGCACGTTTTGCTCTCTCTCCTCTCTCTCTCTCTATTTTTCCGACACCCCTTGAATGGTCTCGTTAACGAACAGATAAGATGACTTCTCGCAGCACTACTGGTTGCGTTGTTGTTTTTTATTCTCTCTCTCTCCTATTCTCGCAATATACATAAGTTCCATTCCTCGTCATATATGCCTCGTGATCGAATGTGACAAGACTCTCTCTTTTGATACCATAAGAATATTGTGTGCACAGTGTGCAGGTATAAGTGCATTAAAAGCGGCAACCCTCGGTTCGAGATCTCGGTTCGTCTGCGAAGCTAAAAGGTTGGCAGCAGCTCACGTGTTAGTGTATGTGTCTGTACGTATACGTACATAGCCCGATACAAACGGACAACATGTTAAACTGGTTCGCGCAGCGCGTGTGAAATACATACATACGTATATATAGAGTCTGGTATCTCGGTCTTGTAAAGGAGCGTTTAATTAAATACCGATGGGCGCGAGCGTGAAGAAAAACGTTTATAATGCACTTGAGAGAGAGAGAGAGAGAAAAAGAGGCCAGGAGTGAGTATACGTCGTACGTGCGGGCAGTGCGCGAGTGAGCTCGCACATGCGGCCTCAGCAGCAGTGAATGTTTTATTTATTTTCGCAGCTCGAGAGCGAGAGAGCTCCAGAAAACCTCGCAGAGATAATACATTGTCTCGTAATACTGAATATTTTTGCGATCCGATAAGAAAATTACCCTAAGGACTTCATTGCTGGTTTTTTTGCAAGCATGTGTGGCAAGTATGTGTGTGCGTGTGTCTGCGTATTGCTGTTTCAATGTTCTTTGCTCTCTTATCGTCAAGTCCGATCGTAATTGCCGCGCGCGTCAACGTGTATGGCTGCTGCTGCTTTATGTTAACTCTTTGAGCATTTTTCTTTCATAACTCGAGTATACTTCAGTCGTGTGTCCGTATTATCGCTAAGATGCTCTTTTTTCACATTTACCCGGGAAGCAAATTTTCGTTTATTTGATAGTGAAAGTTTTATAATGTTACTGGCCCTCTGGCCTTCGACGAGAGATTTGATTGAAACGTGAGCTGTGATGAAAATGTATTTACACGATTATTTTACGCAATAATCAGTTACGTAGTGATCAACCGACTCCTTGATTAACTTCTTTTTGTCGAATCATTCTCTAGTGGATATAATTCTCTAAGGAGTAACAAAACGAAGATCTCATTTTTAAAAATAAAAAACAAGTCGATCAATGAACTGAAAAATATGAAATAAAAAGATTTCTTTAATGATGATGAATAACACGTGATTAATACAAACTTGAACACAAATTACTTAGCGGTAACTAGTCGAATCCAATGCAGTATACGTATGCGAATTAAAGGGGCGAACTATCTGTTAGCGCGATCTTTGAAATTACGGAGAAAATTGGCAGTACCAATGCCACGATCACTTCTCGAGAGGTGAATATCAGCTCTCCTTGTGAAAATAAAAACAAAAAAGGAAAAATTAAAGCAATACTCATGTAGACGTACGCAGAATGGAGAATCAGATCGTCGTGGAATTCGATCCTCAGCGCGAGTCTCTCTGGGTGCAGTGATCCAGACGAACGGCAATCATTTCACACGAAGTTCATACTTGAATGATATAACTCAAACGCACACGGCGCGCGTCTGCTGCTCTCCGATACTTTTCGCGGCGAAAATTAAAAAAGTCCACGATATTATACGTACGTCTATATATATACACACACATACACGTGTAAAACGCACTGACCGATCTCCGACTTGCGCGTGTAAGCTTCAATTTTCGATACAGTTATAAACAGCGGATAAAATCAATATATAATTTCGCGTAGCCAGACTTACGGCGCGTGCTGTAAACAGAGCCGAGAAATCGTGTGTGCCTCGGACGCAAATTTCAATATTAATTTTTTACAAACTCGCTTTGCGTAGAGCTTGTAAGTGTGTGTAATGTAACAATGGTCAGGTATATGCACTCACAGCACAATTGATATACATTATGTGTTGGGCGAGCGGCCAAGCGCATATAATTTCGACCCTCTCAACTTTTATATACGTACATACAGATACACATTACGGCGCCACGGTGTTGCTTTTAACGCCTCCAGAGGTGAGAGAAAATATGCATCTACAGCGCCCGCTCAGAGATCCCGTAGGTAGGTCAGATGTGAGGATTCAAGCCCCTTTTAAGAGACATAATCAAAACGACGATCAACAACAATTCACATTATAATTATCAAGCAAAAAATATGGGCGAATGATTGTTTTCAAACAATGCAATCTGCGTCATAATTTATATTGCATTATTTGTGAAATTGTATTTGACTTATTATAAAAGTAAATATCATTTAAATTCATTTTAGTTATGTTATTTTTGAAATTCTTGTTTTATCTTTTGAGAAAAATGTATTAGTCTATGGAAGAAGAAAACGACACTTGAAAAAAGTGTCTATCTGTGACGTGTTAAAATCGTGACGCATAAAAATAAATTTTTTTCTTACATGATATGAATTTACGTATGCATAGAAATTGTGCGTCAGACATAAGCTTTTTAACAAATAAATATCACAATGCATTAAGCTTTTAGCAGTACATAAGTAAAGATTAAAAACTGCTGTTAACATACAAAATTCAGCTATGAAAATTACCACGGCTGTAAGTTGACACAGTAATATTTATGATTATATTTATAATACGTTCTTTCTATTTTTTCTATGTATCACTTTTACTGTAGGTTAAATCTTTGCTGATCATTGGTGTGGTGAAGTTTTCTCAATCTCAACCAGTTCCATCTGATCAACCTGAACAAGCAAATGGATTTTCTGTAAATTATTCCCATCCAGCTATAGTTCTTCCTTCGTTGCAAGCATCTGTATCCAGCAACTCAGTTGCACCTAATACTACGCAACAAGGGCAAAATTACGCATTATCAGTTGGAGGTACACCAATATTGGGTAGTCGATCAGCTCAATTGAAATTGGGCTCTTTATTAACTGGAAATCAACCTGTAAAATCAGATCAACAGAGTGTCTCTTACGAAACAAAACAAGAAGTGCCTCAAGAACAAACTCAGGTAGTGAACAATCAGGTTATAAAGCAAAATTCACCGATTAATAATTATGAAGAAAAAGTCTCTGTTGGACAAGCACAATTTGCAGAACCCCAAAGTAATCAGGTAACAAATGTAAATAAGGTGGTAGAAAACTTTCCACCTGTTAAATATGAAAAAAAAGTCTCCGTTGGACAAGCACAAGCACAATATCGTGAACCACAAAATAACCAGTTGGTAACAAATGTAAAAAAGGTCGTAGAAAACATTTCCCCTGTTAAACATTTAGAAAAAATCTCCGTTGGACAAGCACAATTTGTAGAACCTCAAATTAATCAGCAGGTAACAAATGTAAAAAAAGTGGTAGAAAACATTTCACCGGTTAAGCATGTAGAAAAAGTCTCCGTTGGACAAGCACAAGCACAATATCGTGAACCACAGAATAACCATTTGGTGACAAATGTAAAAGAGATCGTAGAAAAAATGTCACCTGTTTCTACTAGTCAACATCAACATGCTTCAACACATACGCATCTACATCAACATAAGCAACCGCAAGTTAAATCACCCCTACAACCAAAATTATCAGCTCAACCTCAGCAGCAACAGCAGCCACACCCCGTGCAAGAAGTACACGTTCAAGTAGCAGCTCCATCGCATCAAAAACCTGAAAGATCATTATTAACAAAATTAGTGGGGCCACCGTCGGTAGGAGTTAGAGCTGGAATTAATTTGAACTTTTCTTGATAGTTTAAAACATAATATTTAAAAATATTTTTAAGTTTATCAGATAATTATAAGAATATAAAATAAAATAAATTAAATTTCTTGTATCTTTGATTTCAATAATTGCATTTAAAAAAAATTGGAAAAAATAAAACCCATTAAAAATTTTCTATTACTATGATTTTCATTTTCTTTATATTTAATGGCGTCTTTTGAACGTACTTGATGATTGCTGTAATTTAGACATGACAAGCCTGTCAAGTTGAAAAATGAAGTAAAAATAAACGTATAATCAGCACCAAATGTTACTTGACATCAATTATCTTCTTGAGGACGAGATAAAAAAATAAAAATATTGTCTCCAGTCCTTCAGCTGTAGCAAGCTATATTCTTAAAAAAAGTCGTGTACGCACGCTTTATTGAATTTAATTACTAACTAGGAAATTAATAAATATATATTTTAGTTACTTTTTTGCCGAAGAGCATCGTATTTTAAACTAAAAAACCGCTGCCAATTTATTGGCAAAGAGCTTCCTCATAAAAAATTATATTAATGAGAGGGTTTGGTTATTGAAGGGAAAATTCGTATTTCATTTTTGAATTTTGACTTCACTACGTCATCCTTCACTCCTTGCATCACTACATCATTTTGAATTTGAATTTGAATTTTGAATTTGAATTTCCTTCATTTATACATTAAAAAAATCGAAAAAAAATTTTTTCAAAAAAAAATTTCAAAAAATCGAAAAAAAAATTTTTTTTTTCCATGTATTGCCAAACAACTTTTTCTGGCCTCATTAATACTACAAACGACAATGAATGCAATTGAAATTTATACAATCCACCGTA